>JANCMC010038415.1:2686098-2767756 GCA_024363005.1 Charaxes varanes
CTGAAGCGACGTCGCACGCACGTACGTCGTCGTGGTTGTCTGACGCAGACATTTATGTCAAGTGTTCAAACTCATTTTAATAACTACGTATAGTCAGTTAATTATAATATTAAAGGATAATAGTTAAATATTCCCATGGCACGTGTAGGAAGTCGTAGCTCGTGCATTCCTCATCCAAATGAGAGCGAGTCGGTGGAATCTGATTAGCACTTGAGGCACGTAAACTTTCCCCCGTTCACGTAACTCTTTTCACTCGGCAAACATCGCATTAGCTAATTTGTTTTGCACCGCTGACACGGCTCATATCCAGTTTTTGTGGGGTTTCTAAAAAAAACTTGTAACGAGCTCCGACCGATCTTTGATGATGTACTAATCACCGGCCGTTAGACAACTTTGTCCCGATAAAGCTCAATAGCAAATCGTTTTGTATAAACCCTATAATGTTTCAAATAAAAAGTCCAAGAATATCAGAAAGGAATTTCTAAATCGATCATAATTATGACTTTATTCAAGTACTCGTAATAATGGACGACGCTATAAATATAAATCAGAAATGCCTCCGCGCCGCAGATTTGAAAGCACACTAAGTGTGCCGAACGTGTGGACTTGATGAGAATTGAAAACTACCGACGAAAGTTTTTGTTTAGACAGATGTTACGTGTCGTCACTTTCCATGCCGATACTTTATTGATAGACTTCGAGTCACTGTAGGGTTGCAGCGGGAGCGCTTCACTTTCATTTCATCTAGGTTCAAATTGGTAATGGATATTGGCTTTTGATCTACCATTAGTATTTTAGGATTATTGTGTTGCCATCATTAGAAATCCTAGTTATAATATACTTTTTATTATATAATATTGTGTATATTTCAAACACATTAAACTTTAAAGCATTATTTACCTCCCATAGGTTAAAAATGAATGTAGTACACATACTGGCATTATCCAAAATGTTTTATTTCTAAAAAGGTGAATCTAATTCCATTAAAACACTACGTAGTAATTTTTTTCGTAATCTGGCCTTTTAAAAAAAAGAGAAATGAAATAAAATTTTATATAAAGTTTAGGAAACGTGAGAAAAATCACAAGTAACATCTGTAAATATTATTGAAAAAATCGTTTCCACCTTGTAGGCAATCTACAGTTCAGCTTTCACGTATATTTGATGATTCCAATTGCTAATACCGGCTTTGTTCTAAACAATACGCGCCGGCAGATCGCATCTCGGCCAGCTGCCGCCCATTGTTTTTCTGATGGGTACCGCCGGATTATCTCGTGTCCTTGTAATTAGCGATTCCTTAATTTAATTCGCATTAAGTGACTGGGCGTCTGTATATCTGATATCGAATTCCTACCGCTGAATTTATTGATTTTCAACGAGAGTCTGAAAACTTCTTTAGGCACGTTAGGCATTTTTCGAAATGGGGAAGAATCCATTGAATTCAAGTCAACTCACGTCACCGAACGCTTTCCATGAGCTATGTGTACTTTTTGGGTGAATAAAAATCATGGAACTTGGAGTCATCTTCAACGAAGGCTTGATTTCAACTCTGACTGACGTCACCGTTACCGACACCTCTGCGATTCGTTTTCACTACTGTTGAGCCTCCCGGAGTGCCAGTGTCTTTTTTTTTAAATTTAAATCGTAGTGTATTAAATGTAATCTAAGTACACGGATGATTTTGTAATATCACGGGATTTGGAATGTACAAAATATCTGAATGTGGTAATCTGTTACAAGTAAGCGGATTACACACATCTTATATATTTAGGATATGCGGGTTGCGTCATGTTTCCCTGCGAAGCCTGTGCAAATTAAATTTCTTAAAAATCTCAGAGCTGTCTAAAAGGGAAATTGAACACTTAAAGATTTTAGACGAAAGGTTTGTAAATTTGTGCGTCTTTTGTCTAACACTATCGGGGACTTAATAATTCTGTTGTCTTTTTTTTTCATAAACGTTTTACTCTCAATTCCCAAACTGTCAACTGTCTTCAGACCGCAAACGAAATTTTTTATTTCGAGTTTCTTTGTTGTACATCATTCTCTCCAATGTACCCAAGGATACTTTAGTTTTAACCCTAAAAGCCCTTATGAAGTTATATGCTCGTATATTTAGGTTTGTCCTTGGCTGCATTCATAAGCTCTGGATATAAATGATCAATTATTATTTTAATCACTTAAAATATAAATGGTTCAAAATCCTCTACTGCTGGTTTGTAATAAATAGTTACTGATATTAGTAGTTGATTTAGAAAAACATCTTTTGTGTGTTGTGTCGCGTAAACAACTAACATTATTTTTTAAACATTTAGTGTAAATAATAACAATAAACACACTCGTCACTGGTGTGTGTGTGAGTTGTGATACTCATACCAAAGCACCGCTCGTCTATAAATAAAACAATAGAGTATACTTTTAGGATTGCATCATGACTACTCGTGCCAGGGTTGTCACCATTAGGTTAGCGTAATCTTTGTATGACGCTAGCGAGCCACCCCGACTTCGCACGAATAAAATGTACATATGCGTGTATACATATAGCAGAATTTGAAATTTGATTTAAATCAATTTAAATCAAATTTCAATTTCTGCTTAATCATAAAGCCGTATTAAAATCCGTTGCGTAGTTTAATAGATCTAAGCGTACAAAAATAGGAAGCGACTAGTATCATCATGACAAAATTGAAGCTATTTTTTCATCTAATTTTACGCGGACGAAGTTTCGGGCACAGCTAGTCATATATACGTTAGATATGATGTAGATGAGATAGGTAAGTCTGTTGCAAAGTCTATTGACGATGTTCCCGTTTCAGGGCAAAACATGCGTCATTTGTGATATAAATAGCGACTAGTCTAGCGCTGCAAATACAGAAACTTATCAACAAATAGTATATACGCATAGTATTGTTTATTTTTATACCTGACTAGCTGTGCCCGCGACTTCCTACACGTAAATTAAGTTAAAAAAATAGATTCAATTTAGGCGTGATGATATAAAGCCCAAAGCCTCGGTTAAGGGTCAACTTAAAACTGAGTTTTTTTTATCAAACCAGACTTCCAGAGATTAGCGCGTTCAAGCAAATAAACTCTTCCGCTTTATATATTAGCACTAGCGGATCCGGCAGACGTTGTCCTGCCCGGACGTTGCGTTATTTACTATTTACTACATTCTATTATCCTATAACATTATTCCCCGTTCCCGTTCCATTTCCTTCTCGCTTTGCCATTCCTTTTTTAGTATACAAACCTTAACAATAATGAACACAACAAAAAAATATATCCAATTTGGTGCAGTCGTATGGAAGTTACAGACGGACGTGCATACATTTCAGCGACTCGTTTTTATTTGCGATTATAAATTGAGATGTAAGCTACCCTGTCCTTCAAGTTGAATCAAACTAAAACTGCACACGGCGCGGTGTGCAAACTTGATTAAAATCGGTTAAGTAGTTTAGGGAGTTCCTCGCGGACAAACAACGGGTCGCGAAATTTATATATATTAAGAATAGAACAACAAATAAACGCATGGTCGAACTAATAGGTTTATATGACAGACAGACTCGATGGAACTCTAAGCAGATTTAACTTTTCTGTTGTTCAAAAGTCATCGTTTATTTAATATAAGCGGCTTTTTAAAAGCACTATTGAACGTAATATACTATTCCGTTCTTTTTCGTTTCCAGGTATATTTAAAAAAGTCGTACCATAGTTAATAAGTTCTAGAGTAAACAAAGGAAGTAATTATTTTTAAACACAATACACATAATGGAAATACACTAATGGAAATACATTATAAATTAATGTTATTCATGGCTTTAAAAAATAATAAGTCTACATTATAAGAGGATCTTTCAACGCGTGTAATAAAAGAGATATTTTATATCTGTACTAGCTGTTCACCCGAACTTCGTCCACGTGGGTAAAATGCGTAAAATTGGGTGAAAAAATTCAGCGTGATGGTATATAGACTATAACCTTGCTCGATAATTGGGCTATCTAAAACTGAAAGAGTTTTTGAAATCGGACCAGTAGTTGCTGAGATTAGCGCGTACAAGTAAACAAACAAACTCCTCAGCTTTATATATTAAAAAAGTATTGATATCGTACGCTTTATCATAAACTAACTGATTATGTTTTAGGTCGAAAGTAAGTTGATACAGACAGCTTCGTTTCAACAATCTCTATCTGCCAATCAAAGAATTATATTGATATCTCCGTCCGACACTGAGATACAGCTGTTTTTGTCTTTTTAACTAAAAACTTATTTTATTTAAAAAGACAAACAAGTAATAAAATGTCATTAAAATAACACTTCAATATAATTAATCGCTTCGTTAAGTTTTATTAAAATACATAATTTGTTGCCATGTTGTCATGTCGTTTCATCGAATTATATGCGGAATAAGTAGTAAATGACAAAACGTATTTTGCGATTTCCCAAAAATCATCTTTTTTGAGTTAGGTCACTTTATGATTAAGTGTGGGATATATAAAAGCGGAATCTCGAAAACCGCGAGACGTGCAAAGGTATTGCGCAAGGTTATAACGGGTGATTTTTTTAAGTTTTTGGTTTTTCAACCCATTGTTTTTGATAGACCACGCATGATTCATGCTATGAACCAAATCTCTTATTTAGGACTCCGTTGGACTTTTTTTGTTGGGGTATCTCACATCTTTTATTATTGCCGATTAGTCATCGTCGATCCAAGCATTAGAAGACAACATTACAAAAAACTTGCTCAAAATAGGACTACCCGTATGGGACAATTAAAACGTTGTCGTGGCCAAAACATACACGAAATAATTTTTAAAGTGTAAATGGCAAGGACCCGATTTATAATACCCAAAAAAAATTCATATTTTTATGATCTTCTTGTTTTTTTTTTATAACAAATGAAACGCTTAAATAAGTTAGTAGACATCCGCTAAGAAAGGATTTTTCGATAAAGCCAGATTAAGGACATCTAAGGGCTCGCCTAAGTTAACCCGAACGAAGTGGCGGTAAACAGCTAGTATTCTATAATCTAGTCAATAAATTCATCTTAATACATTATCTGAATATCACGATATTGGATTATCAATGGGAAATTAGTAACGTGCTACCTCTATTAGTTGAGTAGTCTGCAATACAAACATCAAAGTGAATGAAGTACGTTTGGCTTTACATCTGAACTAATTGTTAAACCGCTTAAGCTCGGAATGCGTAAGGTCGTCTACACACTTCACAATAGAAATCTTTATTGGTGCTTTTATGCTTTGTAGAATTAATGGAAAAAGTTATTGAGACACAAACGAATTACAAGTGATTAAGTTAGGTATTCTTAAACAGATTTTTGCTCTCCTACATATATATATATTAATGATGATTATTTGAATGAGTATTTGTATAAAAAATTACCTTGTATGTTTATGCTCACTCGACTACAATATTTTAGCACACCTGATCCTTTCAAACTACCGCCTTGCTATTAGCCAGTCTAGGCTTTCCTCCCTAGAAAACATCCCTAGCGGAATCGGCGCTATGTCTCCTAGCGCCGGACTCCAGCTTGGGTGCCTAGAAGTTATTAGCACTCTGCAGCCCCCAACGCCTGGCAAGAACTTCCCAAGAAGCTCTTCGTCTTCGCAGTTGTCAAATATAAGGAGCCTTGGAGTCTCCTCTTCCCAAGCACGTCGTACAAGTTCTAATTTCTGCCCTATTTCTAGCGTAAGCCGCTATTATCAGTTTGGTATTTTGGTATCTAAATCTTGATGTTATTTTCAATAAATCTTCTGGGTTCTTAGGGCTCCTGACTAAAATTTCTACTCTTTTTTGGGGAAATTATATGTTATATGATCCCCTCCTCTTCATCATTCCACAGATTTCTCAGATGTATACTAGCCACTATGTAAGTGGGTGCATTTTTCTCAGGATTCATTTGCTATATTTGAAAGCATAATCAGAAGCATGGGGTGTCCCGCTTCGAATGTTGATGGACGGTATTGATTGATATTGTCCCCGGGGAAGCGTTTGTTGTTTTTATTTGTACTGTATTGTAAAATTTCCTATACGTCTGATGCTAAAACAATGCCTTTCTGCCCCACTATATATGTAAATACATATAATGACAAAAATTATGATTTATGGTATTTCACAGTAATGACGTGTCAAAATCTTTGCCATTTTTTATGTAGATCTAATGTGACGTTGGATCGTTTGAAATCAAAGTATAATATTTCCTAAATGACTGTGTCTGAAACTTCAGGTTCAAGTAAGTAAGTAAGAGCTCCATTTCTCTAATGATATCTACGCACAATCCAAAAGACCAGGATGGAGACCCACTTACCTGATCCTGCAGAAAGAGATCCAGGAACATTTCTATTGCCTTCCCCGGATACCTTTTAGCTGCTTTAAAATTGCATGGGTTTGGTCCTTATTCCACGCACGTGCGGGTCTTGTGCGGACACCGTGAGAAGATCAGCGCGTGACGGACGTGCTCCTGCTGCCAGGGGTGGTCCTGCCGGCCGCGCTCGCCTACAGCGCGCTGCTCGACGCCCTGCCCGAGGGGACGCGCGCGGTCGCGAAAGACCTGGAGCTCTACGCGTCGCATGAACCTCCCGGCGGCTACACCCTTGACGTCGAGGGCGACGGGATCCTACGCGGCGCGGCGGAGGCGGGCTTTGAGTTTGGAAATAACTTCGAACTGATGTAGTTTAACCGATTGATATGCGTCATTGGTGACTGACTAATAACTTTCATGCACTACTTTTCTTTTAATTTTTATTACACTCATATTTTTAGCTATAGCAATGGAATTTAGTTGGTTATAACCCATGACTGGGTAAATTAAATTAATTTACAGAAAATTAACAGATTTCAAAATAAACAGGCAGGTTACAAGTAGGTTAGAATCGATGTTTTTTTATCACTAAAAGACAACTTGCACAAGAATTAGCGAAAATTAAAAAGTAAAATATTTTTTACTAACGTAGTTAATAAAGGAACTATGAAGTACGTATACAGTACGTTATCACTTGCAATAGGCGTGCTCTGTTTGACTCAGGTACATGCACTGGAAACTGGGCCCACATTAGCTAAATGGTACTTGTTTTTCCAAGATACTTTGGACGAACTCAAAGGAATTTTATTGAGTTATGATGGATGATAAATCTTCCTCAGCTATAATTTTGTATATCTTTCTTCTTATAACTCCTTGATATTTAGCCCTTGAAATAACTTCCTGCCCTACATAACAACATTTATCATAGCTAACTCACTTTAGCTCCTCAATACCATATAAAGTGGGTATAGATTTACCAACAATTAGATCATCTGCCCCATCTATTATGGCAAAATTATATTTATCTTCTAGATATAATTTTTTACTTAGATTTCCCCACGCCAGACTCACAACGCCATACTAGAACCTCAACGATATAGTCATATGTTCCTTTACCATTTTGCCTAGTGAAACCAATTTCACCAAAGCAATGTCATTATTCAATTAAAAATTTCTGCCAGCAAAAAACAATTCCGTAAAACTGTGCAATAAATCTTTTAGACAGCTACAGTGAAAATAATCCAACAAAGACTTAAAACAACGAATAAGAACTTCAACAATAACGTCATCAGTGTTAACAGAATAATAAATTACCAGCAACAGCTGGATTTGAACCTGGGGCCTTTAGCATATCAACTCAGTGCTCTACCAACCCCGCTCTCTAAGAGACTGAAATAATCATATATTAAATAATAAAAAAGATGAATATACTGTGTATTGTTAAAAAAATATATTTTGTTACGAGTAGGTTTAAAAATGCTTTTTAATAATGTTAAACATCGAAAATGCTATGATGTTTGGGGTTGAATCCGCTTCCGCAGTATAGATATATGTTTCATTAAGATATTTTCTATTATGTATATATATATATATATATATATATATATATATCTTAAATGTATGTGTGTGTGTGTGTGTGAATGTATATGAGTGTAAGTGCAAATCAAATTACTTCAGAAGTTTAAACCTTTCTAAATACATTAAACGAAGTTCACGCAAAGCGTCTAAGCGTGTTAAAATATTATGTTTTAAAATTTAGTATAAAATAAATAATTATTTTAATTTTTACAGGCTAAATGCAAATTATAAGAACTTTAACGTGACGGAATTCGGGAACAAATACAATTTCCGCGATGCTATTAGTGGAAACTTTTTCTTTTGTGAACTCACAGCGTGTGAAGGAGGTCAACAACCTCTAATTGACTGGGACTGGAAATAGTTGAATATAATATACTGGAAATAGTTTAAAATAATAGACAAAAAGTGGTACTAATGATAGCTTCGACCATGGACCATATATTATTAAAAATATAAACAATATTTTTATTGTATTGTCCTTTACTAAGTTCACATAAAGGATTATAAGTTATCGACATTTTCTTTTATATCGTCGATATGTTTTCTCAATTCATTTTACTATTTGTTTTTTTTAATTAATTCCTGTTGGTCTGTCTATTCACACACATTCTTAGGGATTCAGATAGAGTAAATTTTATCTCAGATATATTAAGATGTCCCGCATGAAAAACGAAAATCCCTTAATACATTGACAAAGTTTGATAATTAATCAGCTTACCCGCATACAATCTCTTCAAAGAATAATTTAGGCGCCTTCCACATGTGACGCTATAGGATGTCTATTGTAACTATCCTCATTAATTCACCCACATTCCACCCTCATCACCTCGATGTCCTAAAGTCCATAACTGTGCGCTTTTCTAGAAACTTTTTGCCAACTTTTTTAATTCCATTTATTCTATTCACAATTACCAGCGTCTGTATTTCCTAACGGATAGATTTAGGGACCTTCAAAAGAAGATTATACTCATTTCTCAAAGGCTAGCAACGCATTTGCGAGTCCTCTGGTGTAGCAGTTGTCCATAGGCGTCGGTAATCACTTAGGTAAACCGCCTGCTCGTTTGCCCCTTGTTTTATAAAAAAAATTAGGCAGTAATTTAGTAAGTAAATTCTAACATAAATAACTTTCAACTCCTTTCTTACTTTCAATTACTATGTGTGAGTGTTTACATACACACAAATGTTATATATTATCTTATGTATTTCACAAAAAGCTTTTATCTAATCTAATTTCAAAAATAAACGTACTATATTCTTACCGTATATAGGCATTGCTAAACACGATTAGGGCTGTCTGTATTAAAGAACATATTAACATCAAAATAAAATGTTTAAATAATCTATTAATCCCTTAAAAAAAAGGTCTCTCATAAAAACTTTTGCAATCCTTAACATTTCTCTTAATTGTCTTTTATCTCTATCCCTACACACACACTCTCAAAATAACTCTAATACTTAACAATACTGAACAATGAGTCATTACTTAAGTAATTACTTTTTTTAATTTAATTTTGTAGCAAAACACATTGTAAATCTCATTAAATTGCACATTATAAACCACAGAGGTTTGTCGAATATGCAAAAGTTAGTTCGACTACATTTTATAAAGAATATACAACTCATATTTCTTGTCACCGCAATGACGCATCAACTTAAATTAGCAGCGCACATGTTAGTGTTTAGCTTAATGTATAATCAGTGTTATCTTGCTGTGGTGACATCTGTATCTACGCTTTTATATGATACAGCATATACGGCACCAGCAGCCTTTTGTATTTTACACGTAAACTCAGTAATTTATGAGTTATTAATAGTAAATTAAATATAAGTAATTTGTGTATGATATATATAATATAGTTCTAGAAGAAAAAAATAAATTAGCGAGCTTGACAACCCTAATCGCGCATACGCCTTGGGAAAATTGGTTTCTCAATATTTTCTCAAAGAGAATTTCTACCAAGATATTTAACAAGTTTTTAGGAAAATAGCCCATAAATATATAATGCTAGTTTTATAGCTTCGCGAGTAAGTTAAGGGAACGTTTGATAAGGTAAAAATTGCGTTTTTTGTATAATATTCGCTCACGATATGAAGTATTAAGTTCTTTTATCTACATTCTATACCTTCAGTATTTATATATTATTACTAACAGTGTTACATACCCAATGAGTATATTTTCAAAATTACTCAGGCACATACAGCGTTAGGTTTTTTTTTAAGCCACATTTTCCATACACTTAGAATGTTAATTTTTTTTATATTTATTTTCATCTTTAATTAGGTACTCTTAATTATGTATCGAATTCTTTATTGCGAAGTTAAATTGACGATAGTGAATAATAATGATACGTCGTATATTATTAAAAACAACGAATATGTTAAATGTTAGGTACTATATATTTAAATAATTTTTAACGGGAACTTTTGAATACACTTATTTAACTTTGGTTCAAATACAAACTAAAAATGAAAACAATAAATAATGAAGAGAAAATCATTGAGTACTTATGTAAAGAGTGTAAAAAGTTGCAGCCTACTACTTTGTGACACTCGCGGTGGGTTGTTTACAGTCACAGCTCGCGGTTCGCTGCGAACCGCCTCGTGGGAAATTACAGAAGATGCCGCAATGTGTACACTTTAAAACACCTAATTCGAAACTTTTTTGTAGGAACTGGCCAATTAGATATTGTGGGCCTAACAGGACATTTTCATCCTAAGTAAAGTCGACTCGTTGACTTACTTAGGATGAAACTGTTAATGCTAAGCTTTGTAATTAAAAGGGGGAAAAACAATCTGTCAAATGAATTAAGGAGTTATGCCGGGAATACAAGCTTGATCTGACTAGTGAGTATTTTGGGTAAAAAAACAAAAAAAACCAACAACAACAAAATCCTCCACCATGTGACTTTTGAGAGAAGATTAATTCAGCATAGTTTTCCATAAAAGCAAACTCATAATGCACAGGAAACATTTTCAAATATGGTCGACTGGACTGGGTTGTTTGGTAATTATTGTAAAAAATCACGACTTAGACTAAGTTTGATATAAAATATTTTTTAACCTTTTTATTAAGTTAATGGCATCATGACATAAAATATAATATTATATAAAATGAATAATATCAATGAACGCATAATTCCGAATAGATAAAGGTTATAAAAATATTTAAATCACATTACGTATTCATAATTGCTGAGAAAATCAGAATTTCAGAAAAAATTATGATTTTGCACCCCTCCCGTTTAAGGACAACTTTTTGTAGATAATATATTGATCAACAATTTCATATTATTTTATTTTTTGTTTTTGTTGAAGTCAACCTTTGGACAATAAAAAGAATAGCATATTTTTGAGAATTTGGATATAATTTTTTTGCACACACGTGATCGACGAGAAATTTTGTGGATTTCATTAGAATATTCCTTCCGTGCCCCTTTCACCTTATTGCCCTTTGCCAAGTTTCGTGACTAGTGGTTTTTGCGCCTGTTTGTAACCGTGGACGAAAGCAGCAGTCAAAATAACAGGTTTTTTAGGGCGAATCGACGCCAAAGTAGACCAAGGTAGGTTTGTTAGCCCATAAAGTCATGGTAACCTTTTTTTTTGGGATGCATGCGGTATAATCCACATTGCCTACCTTCAAAAGGGTAAAATAATTGATGGCGAATATTATGCCAACTTATTGGGTCGATATAATGAGGATTTGAAAAGGAATGACCTTCCATATGGCCAGTAGTTCAGCCTGGTAGACCGAACAGTGCGAAGCTAGCTTCAGCTTGAGGGATCTGGTTTCAGCTGAGCCATTCCATATTGATAGCGCAGCCCCCACCTTCCCCTCAAGCTTACTGCCATCTGTGAAAATTCGCACTGCTTGGCAGTTGTGCCTATCTACCTGCTCTCGGTCCTCCAGGTTCGTGAAGCTAATGACCATATGTTTAGCCGGATGAAGATCGGGCGGGGGGGGCGGGGGGGGGGGGGGGGGGGGCGGGGGGGGGCGGGGGCGCGGGGGGCGCGGGGGGGGGGGGGGGCCGGGGGCGGGGGGGGGGGGGGGGGGGGGGGGGGGGGGGGCGGGGGGGGGGGGGGGGGGCGGGGGGGGGGGGGGGGCGGCGCGGAGGGGGGGCAAGGGGCGGGGGGCGCGGGGGAGGGGGGGCGGCGGGGGCACGGGGGGGAGTGCATTTTGTGTGGGTCGAATTTGGCGGCGGCATGGGCGGCGGCATGGGCGGCGGCATGGGCGGCGGCATGGGCGGCGGCAGTATGGGCGGCGACATGGGCGGCGGCGGCTCATTTGGTCAGTGAGGTGCAGAACAATGATTATATTAAAGGATGTTTCCAAGATATATGAAATAGGCGGTGAAGAGTTGAGGGCATTAGATCATGCCAATATGCATATCCGGCGGGGAGAATTTGTGAGTATCATCGGGCCGTCAGCTGAGAAGAACTTAATTGAGAGTAGTAGGGTTTTCTCCCCTTTTCACTCCCCCTTGCTGATTCACTTGTCACTTATAAAAGCTATTTCCAGGTCACTAAAGCAGCATTAGTAAATTCCTTTATTATTTTTCCAAAGCCAATTGTTCCTTTGCTCAGTTTAGACCAGAGTAGTCTTTAACGTCTTAACCCATTTAATCTCTCTGGCAAGAGATTGCACAGATTTGGCTCTGTTGTAAGAGTTTAAATACACGGCTGTTTTAGTCTCGTGAACATTGATTAATGAAACTCTGGCGGCACTGAAGCGGAAATATTTCTGGAGAAATATGCAACGGACGATCGAGGGCGTCATTAAGGAATGTGAGGTGTGTCAGCAAACAAAGTATGATCGCCATCCCCCAATAGGTATACAGGAGGAGACAGTGACGCCAACCGTTCCGCTCTGCGAATTACAGGTGGATACCTTTACGTGGCGAGAGTGGTTTGCATAGGAACCGCTAAACCCAAGAGCGTGGGTTCGTAGCTCTTGGGGTTTTTTAATGGGAGTAAAAAATCCTTGGTTATGCCTACCTTCGGAAGGGACGTAAAATGAAGGTACCGAACCTTTGTGATGCCAGTTACTCATTAAAGATCCCTATCCTAATTAAACCTGGATAGGCAAAATTATGGACTTCCAATGTAGCGTCATCCGATTAGCCATACCAGCATAAAGATTATAAGACAGTAAGTATTGCATTTTATACCTTTATTGTACTACTAGCTGCATCTAGCAACTTTGTCTGTCTGAATTCCCCTTCAAATGTACCCCTCTGAGAGCTTCACTATGCGGCTTATTTACATGTGATTATTTATTAAGACGCTCGAGTACCTGAAGAGTGCGTGTGTGGAAGTTTTTGGATGCTGTCCTCGGAGTCACGCTCTCTGCCAGTTGTCCTCTCGCTCGGACGATTATTGAAAAGATCGTGGAGTCAGAGGACGATATAAGCTTGTAACTACTAAGTAGATATTACATAAGAATATTAAGAGTTATAATCATAGACTCTTTATTAATTTTGAGGATTAATATTAAGATGTCTATTATATTATATGTATAAGAGAAAAGAACGAAGAAAATAAATAATTTATTCCCCTAATTTTGTCTATTATTTCAGTCTTCTAGAAAAATAAGTTATAAATACAAATTGTCCTGTAGATAAAGTTGGCTACGTGCGTGACAACCATTTTCATTATTACCATGGTTGGTTAATGGTACGCGTGATTTTTTTTCTAAGTAGTACGTATGACTCTAGATATTTAACCTAAATAAAAAAGTGAGCATTCAAAACTATAAAAGCTATTCAGAAATAAACAAGACGTAAAGTCGAGTTAGAGTTTACACTTTTTATGATAAGTAAGAATGTTGAAAACTGAAAGTTAATGAGTTTTACACTAATTAGACTGCGTGAATCACATTTCAATTCACTGTGAGAGTCGCATGGAACTTTCTTGTAGATTTATTTATAAGCATCATGCAGGCCGTGAGTTGTTTGCATAATTATCAATTAAGTCGTAAAGGGTGTCAAGAGTTCAGAACAATATGCACTGTGTTCCGTAACTAACATTATCTCGAAGACGAATTGCGTTTCACTTTACTAAGTTGTACTTTGTGATTGAAACTTAGTTACCAAGTTATTTCCTCAATTCATTGTTATTTATTTCTAAAAACAGGCAAAGGTATTGATTGTAATGTAATCGCCGTGAAACATATGTTAATGTACCAAAATGTTTTTCTGCATTAATTCGAAAAAGATTGAATTAAGGAAAACGTGTGTTAAACCTGTTTGATGAATATATTTCATTTTATTTGATTTTAGAATCGTTAATTTAATGTTAAGAAAAAATCAACCTCTGATTCGAAAAGGTCGTCTAAAAACAATCAGCAAATCTATACGTGCAAACTGTTTTTACTCTTAACGCTCAAGCGATTAAGTCTAAATCAGAAAAATTATATTGTAGATTGAATATATTTTTCTCTCTTTAAATAGTCACGTTGTTTTTGTGTACTAATGTTATTTATTCCGTGGCGACCATAGACATTGAGGTCGCCAGCGTAGATCGCAAACAGCTTTAATTCTTAATTGAAAAGCTTTCACATTAGTTCAAATTAAAAAGCCTTAAGCTCTTATAGGAAAATTATTTAGCCGGTAAAGAAATTTGACTATTTTAATACCATTTTAATATTTCATAACAGAAATGCGGAAATGTTTTAGACCACACGGCTGAAGTAAACCTTCTTTAGCTCCATCTGTATATAGTATATATAGAAAATAGGTTTGTGGTATGAGAAATAGGATACATAAGTCTCTCTTTCTATCTTCATTAACTTATATCTCCCTCTCAACTTTCCGTTCGCCTCGGCCGATCAACATTTTCGTGACGCCGCGCTCTCTTTACGGATTCACCAATTTACTCCCCAAGTCAGGCGTGCATAAATAAGTTTTACTTCAAAAGTGTGTTATCATATAAAAGCTTTTGAATGTATCTGGTTCGGGTAGACATTCTGCGTCAAGTGGGAGCGTTCTCGCTTACATATTTACTGTACGAGTAGATTAATTGACCACTGTAATAGAGATGAGGCAATTTTCAAAGACAAAACAATCTTGTCATATTTGTGCATCGTGCGCGATAAGGTCTGAAACATGTTATGAATTCCACTGCACTTGGCGAGAACAGATAGCGTTTATCGTCGTCCGGGTCATCCGAGCCGACCGGCCAAAGATCGCACCTTTCTTGATCACTTGTGGAAAAATAGAGTATCGTTACTAAATGCAGGCGCCATCCAGTAAAGATGTCCATGCTTCGTGCAGTATGTATTCACGTGAACACCCAACGTTGCTATCAGTAATGTCATTTTAGTGGGTAATTATAAATGTTAAAAAAATGTTATTTTTTTTCGGTAAAGATTTGCTTGGAATTTGACCTTTAATTTACATAATGAGTGATTAAGAGGCAATAACTTATCGATACATAAAAATGTTCTATAGATGCAATAACGTGGCCAAAATCGTGTTAAGACTCGCTTATATAGAAGGATTCCGTATCCAATACGCGATAAAGGTATTTGTAAAAGAACTTCAAAAGTTGGAGTACAATTTAGCTAAAATTAATTTTCCTGATGAGTTTTTAGCATGCCCTATCAACATGGAATTTTTTTGTCTTCGGCTTCTACCTTACCGAGACGCCATGGCGACGTCACCGGCTGCGTAACTATGGATATCTGCGGTTGCCAAATCAGTAGCTAGTAGTAGACGTGGCTACGCTTCTAATTTGGTGGAGTCGCCGAACCGTCGTCAAGAGGGAGTGGAAATCCTAGAGGGGAGGGGGGACATTACAAAACACTTTCTCGCCAATTTCTCGAAAATGGTCCCATAATAAATGGATGTGTAATAAACATCGCCTTTGTTTTAAATGACCTATCCAATAATCACACACGCGATGGGGTTGAATAAAAAAAATCAGCTCCACTTCACATGTATGGGAGCCACCCCTCAGTAATTTAATTAAATAATCGCCGTCGAGGGCCGTAAAGCGATAGATATAAAGAGAAAACAAGCTGTGCGTGTAGTCGGACCCAAAGCGGTTGCCAGGTAACGCTGTTGCCTGGAAACGGAGCGCGGTGCAGAACAAACAGGAAAAAGTTGGAGCGGCTTTGGCACTTTGGACAGTGACAAACTCCTACACTGCAAAAAAGGAGAGGACAGGAGTGAAAATGACTCTGTGCGTATTAGGAAAGAGACTTAACATCGAAGAGGCCTATCACGCCGAGATGCCATGGCCAAGTCGCCAGCAACGTAACCATGAATACCTACGGTTGTCAAATGGAGTAGCCGGTAGTTACTCAGTTTCTCAGATCTGTCAAAAGTTAAAAAAAAAGCAACAGAAATCATGGGTCAAGAAATGGTGGGTCCATTTCTTTTTATATCGGATCGAAGCCTAATAGATTTCGAGAGGCAAAGTTGAATTATACTTCAGCATTCATATTTTGTGTTTTATCATGGAAAATAATGTTTCTGTAAAAAGTTTTATCAGAGCTCCAGCTGATGAGGACCTCGACTGGGGCTTTTCCTACAGACAAACGTTAAAGTTATAGTTAGAATATAGGCTTTACAAATGCAGAACCCAATTCTGGGATTGAACAAGGACAGAGTTGTATAGTAGAAGTACCAAACAATGTGCTAAACCATAGAGGAAAACACTAACAGGACGAGCGAGAGAGGGAGAGAGAGAGGGAGAAGGAGAGAGAGAGGGAGAAGGGGGAGGAGGAGAGAGAGGAGGAGGAGCTGCTCAAACCCGCCTGGATACGATGCACTCACGCAGAGAACTACTACTCCAACGACCCCATGGACCAAGTGGTACCTCACGCTTTACTTGCAACAACTGGGCATTTATTTATTTTCCCTATTCATTTGCAGTGTCTCCCCTTAAGTCAATTATGGTGGTTCTGCGTGTTGGCCCTATTGGCCGAGAAGGCGGCACGGGGAGGGGGGGGGGTGGGGAGACAGAAGGTCTCTACCCGGCTAGGGACCTATGCGTGAGGGACTCGTCGAACGCGGAGGGGCAGAAGGCCCCCCCCGAGCCGACCCCCCCTTGCTAGAGGGGAATTGCGTACTTTCGGCATTATAAGACTTTATCCCTTGTTTTATTTCTCTGTCAATTTGTTTAGCTTGATATTCGAATTTTTTCGGGGGTTGGAGGAAGTGTTCTGGGTTTGGGGGGCAGGTTCTGAGTTTGGGGGAATTGTTTTGAGGTTGGGGGAGTTGCTCAGAGCTTGGAGGACATGTTGAGAGCTTGGAGGACATGTTGAGAGCTTGGAGGACATGTTCTCTTATCGGAGCATTTGGTATGTAATTGGGGGACTTGTTCTATTCCAGCAGAAATTATACTATGATTGGAGGACTTTTTGAGAGCTTGTTAAAGACAAGCCTCCAATTCCAATTTTTATACATTATTTTGACTTACACATCTAAATACGAACACTAAAAACAAGCCTGTTAAATCGTTTATAATTTAAAATAACTATACATCATTATAAAACTAAATAATGATTATCACATAATGAAGTCTCAAAGCTAGACAATCTTAAGATCACAAGAAAAGTTTCAAGACAGTTTCCATAAGATCTTTAAGTTATACAATTCCGTAATATATGTTTTACAAGAATCGACTAATATCTGTAACTACTAATGGATAGAGCTCTAGAGTTTGTCTGTTTGGTCGCGCAAATCTTGAGAAATATTGGTCCGATTTGATTAAAATGCTTTTACATTAGATAGATTATTATTAATTAATAATGATTATAGGCTATATAAAATCTCGCTACTAGCATCGGGACCAGTGCAGTAAATTGGGTGAAAAAGCGAAAAAATTAAATTATTTCGATTTTTACAATATGTCTCCCTGTCTGAGTGCCATGATAAGACTAGAAGCGACAAGGCTGGCCGGGCACGACTAAACAATCTGCCGAGCGTGATATAGTGTGACCCAACGCTGTCAATAGCCGAGATATTAGGCTCCCGGTAATTGACTCGCTCCTTCCTAAGCCGGTTTAAACTTCCCGCCAACAAGCCGACTCTATAGTCTTAATTGAGAAATTATACTCTAATTGCTGGGAGAATTTCTGCCACTGAATTAATGAAATTATATAGTTGTACGAATATGATAACCTTTATTATAATCAGCCGCCTCAGCCTTCATTAAACAGACACTGACATGTACTAAGCCATTGCACCGGCTGTGGTTTAGCAAGCACTGACAAGAAAGTTCTATCATTCTGATTGTATCTTGGAATTGTAGTGCCAAGGTATTAGTACTTAAAAAATCTTTTATCCTATGGGTGAAAAATCCTGGGTTCCGGTAGATTCTTTGTCAATGCATTCGAAGCTATCATAAACATTCTGGTCCTTTACTTCCTAAAACAAATAAAAGAATAGATCGCTGTCCGCCACAACAAACTAAAACCGTATTTGCTAGAAGGCATTATGAATCGATTGTTCCTCGCTCATACAATAAATTTAAAAGCCTAAAAATAACAAGAAATTAAAATTAAACAGGTTTTAAAAATGTGGCTTACTAAAGTAACATATTCGGACACAGAAGATCTTTTATAATATATGATAAGAAACTGACTGAAAATGAACGTATGCACACACACGCACACACAAACACATACACACACGCACGCACACACACACTAACTTACGTACTGTAATAATATGCATGTAATAGTATAATTCACCCACCATATATTTGTCATTTTTAACGGGAAGGTACTAGCTCCTGTAACACAGTTTAAACTAGCTCAGGAGCTAGGGTTACATAACTTCTTTGGAAGGTGTTTGATTGATTAATTGATTCCTTTATTGTAGACATAAAACAGGTAAAATACACAAACTAAACTATTACAGAATATAACTTAACTAAAACGTGTACAGAGGCGGGCTTATTCCACAAAGGAATCTCTTCCAGCCAACCTTTTTAGCACAGAAGGATATTTACTTAAAAAAAAGGTGTTTTATTTTGGATAAAGATATTTATTATTATTATTACAATTATCGGAAGGTTAAATCTATTTTAAGAGCCTTTATTTAACTTGCAACGTATGTTTGTTCGGGTGGAACGTTACAACTCGATTTTGGATCAGATATCTTCAACCGATTGAGCTGAAATTTTGCATACATATGTATATCGCATGATAATGCATAATTATGATCACATGGAACTGATCTGATGATGAAGCTTGAAGGGCCATAGGAACTCCATTATATAACGACATTATTCCATCGAGTTTTGTTTAGTATGATTCGTCCTGACGTCTTCAATGGTACGTTGTCTTTAGGACGATGTCGGGGGAAATTGCTTAGTCTAGAATTAGTATGGAAATCTCTTATTTACTCACTGAAATGTGTACCACACGTACAAAAAAAGGGGACATATCTTTTTTTACTAACGCTACTCTCTATTTACTGTTGAGAGAAGCGGGGTGGTCGCTTAAATTGCACTGCAGAGCTTTTGTCCCTCTTTGTGAAAGTCCACACTTTCAAGAGACAATTGTGAAAAATTGGAAAAGTTCCACGGAATTAATTTGGATTATTGTGTGTTTTGTTGTTTCAAAAATGATTTTATTGTATTTTTGTGTGTATATATCACAACATCGCGCTACCTATGTTAACGATTTCAACATAATATCATGTCTGCCCGCGGCACGTGATGTGTCAGCTAGTCTGGGTTGATGAGCGTCCTAATTGATTACAGTCTGTTCAAATATACTGATATTGTGTTCGTTAGGGCCCGTCTATACGTCAAAACGACCTCGACGTCACGATAAATATAATCATAGCTTTCAGCATAATATCATGTCTGTCCGCGGCACGTCATGTGTCAGCTAGGCTGGGTTGATGAGCGTTATAATTTATTACACTCTGTTTAAGTATACATATACTGTGTTGATTAAGGCCCGTGTAAACATTACAAATAAGACGCGATAAATAGTTATAGGTTTCAGCATAATATCATGTCTGTCCGCGGCACGTGATGTGTCAGCCAGTCTAGGTTGATGAGCATCATAATTGATTACAGTCTGTTCAAATAAACTGATATTGAGTTCGTTAGGGCCCGTATCAACGACACAACGACTGCGACGTCACGATAAATATAGTTATAGCGTTCAGCATAACATCATGTCTGTCCACGGCACGTGATATGTCAGCTAGTCTGGTTTGACGAGCATCCTAATTGATTACAGTCTGTCCAAATATACTGATATTCTTTTCGTTAGGGCACGTCTAAATGTCACAACGACAACGATGTCACAATAAATATAGTCTTAGCTCTCAACATGATATCAGGTCCGTCCGCGGCACGTAATGTCACCTAGTCTGGGTTGAAAAGCGTCATAATTGATTACAGTCTGTTTAAATATACTAGTACTGTATTTGTTAAGGCCTGTATAAACGTGATAATGACGTCATGATAATTGGATGTTACTTACTCAAATCCTTAAAAGTACTTAATGATTTTATAATTGACACCTGGCGCTACATCGCGAAACACTTTCTCAAGATCTTTTTCTTAGGTTTTCACTTGTTGTTAACAATTTACGATGATACAACAAACATAGCACAAGACGCGATCGAGGGTCGTATATAAGAGGCAGTATTGTTTGACATACAACTAGTTATTACTCGCGACTTTAGTTGTTACTCAAAAACACTACTAACTAAATGCAGCAATGAAAAGTTTAAACTGGCCTTTATAAAAGCTATACTAGCAACCTTATTATGTAGTAAGGGAATGTGTAAAAAGGCCCTAACGTCATTACACGACCGCTTATTAGTTCTATCCGTTCCTATCTTGACCGCACCCTGTTTGAGTTCTATTAGATTGATGACCACTAGTAAGTAATTTATTAAGGCCAGGTAAACAGTTTATATCTATAGACTAAGCAGCACTTTTAAATATAACAAAGGGAAAACAGAGAAAATAGTGCCTCCATTACCTAAAAAGTAGATGGAATGTACTCAAATCCGAAGGTACTCCTGAAGAACAGTTTAAAAGCCTACGTCCTTAATGCAGCAGGGAAAAGGCTAGACTGGCCCTCATAAAAGCTATACTAGCAACCTTATTATGTAGTAAGGGAATGTGTAAAAAGGCCCTAACGTCATTACACGACCGCTTCTTGCAGTCCTTTTGGTCTGCAGCCGAAGTGGGTTGGTTTATCGCGGTACCAGTACCTCTTTCTGACATAAAGGCGGCGTAAATTGGCGGCCATGCTGTCACTTCAAGTGGTAGTATTGGCATCGCATTTCGTTCGGTTTATGAGAGTTCCCGTTGGCCCGAATCCTCTAAAAAACGGCTACACATGCAGATGTGCGGGTCACATGCACATGCAGATCTGCCTCAAGGGAGCCTTTTATGTGTTTTTCTAGGAATTTACCCATAATTATTCTTCTTGTAGTTCCTTCTCCTATCGGAGGTTGGCTATCATCACAGCTATCCGTACTTTATTGGCAGCTGCTCTGAAAATATCTACTGAGCTGCAACTATACCACTCTCTTAGATTTCTCAGCCAGGAAATTCTTCGTCTTCCTATGGATCTTTTATCCTTAATTTTCCCTTTCATTATGAGCCTTAATATCTCATATTTCGCATCTCAGGGGTGCCTCACTTCACTCTGGAGCCTCAGGACCTGTCCATAGTTTTTGGGGAGCCTTTTAACCTGTCGTGCGCTGCAGTGGGGCCTCCCGACCCGGTGGAGGTGCTGTGGTGGATTGGAGGAGAGCAGGTGGGCGGAGCTCAGGAGTCGCCCTCCACGCTACATGTGCCAGGTACTAGTACCCCTTTTATTGCAATTACTGCTGTGACTTCTACTGTTAATTCTACTAATATGTGCTGAACCCCGTGTTACTGTAAATCAAGGAAGGGTGAAAACAAAACGAATTATTGACAAATGATGTATTACTTAGAAAGTTTAGTTCTAGAATAGCTTTTCCGAAAATAATTTTCATTCCCTTACATCCTACACCATTCGCACGTAGAAGTAAAACGTGTTGAGACCATGACTGATCCTCTTATTCCTTCTAGTTCTAAATAAGTCAATTTAATAAATTCTAAATTACCTAGGATATCTGTTTTATTACAATTTGGGTGCGGCGTAGCTCAGTAGATAGAATGCTGAGTTGCTATGCTGAAGGTCCCAGTTCAAATCTAGATGTGGCAAAATAATTTATTATTCTGCGAAGAGCAACGGATGGACCGTGTGTGGCCTACAGACCCTCCTGAGGCTCATCCAGCCTCTAAAAATGGGTACACTTAATTTGGGAAAAAACCTGGCAGTTGAGCGTGATCGGGACAAATCACCTCCTGATTGTAGCAGTTTCCGAAAACGCCTGTTCATTCGATCAGTTTAAGTTTATGGTTGTGTTCGTGAAGTGTTTGAATATGTCGCTAAAAAGAAAACGTTTGTCACTGAAAGACAAAATTGATATTTTCGAGGAGAGTGACAAGTATAATTTAAGTTAGCCGAAAAATTCGGATTTGGAAAAACTCAAATTAACGATATCCTAAAAACAAAAGTGATATTAAAAGGATGTATGAAGATCTTTATTTTCATTATTATTTTTATTTTATTCAATATTATAGATTATGATATTTTTGAGTATGATTCAAAAATTGCTAATATAGAAATCGAAATAAATAAAAAAATTATTTTATGAACATGATAACAAATTTACTTTCAATTTCCTATAACCACGACCACTTTGTCAAGCATGAATGATTAAGAAGCAAAAGAAATAGAACATCACCATAGGTCGCATCAGAGGTCCACCGCTGCCTAATCCTACGAAAACTCACGGTTCCCGGGCAATATTTTTACAACAACAAGTTGGGCTATGATGTACTGAGACTGAACGTGTTGATATTTTTAATGGATACCCGTAAATTTCTAGATAGTTCTAGTTTCCAACTCCCCAGGAGGGAGTTCTATTGATTGTGTCAAATATATTTTCCTCTAGAACACATATATGAACCTTAGTACCTTCATATCCATCAACAGTAGGAAATAAGTTTAGAGTGCATGCACGTATGGAAGAAAACGTAGCAGATAAAAATCGTTGTTTACTTTTATTAGTACGTGGAATTTATCCGGATGTTTGCTTTTGCCTTTTTCTTCGAGTATCCGATACGTTTTGTAAAGAAAACACAACATAAAGCTTTCAGAGAAACCCTTAACAATATAAATTCTGAGACGGTATCTTTGTAAAAATATTTGCAGACATAACGCTGCTCCAGGAACGTCCACAACAAGCTATGTGAAAGGCAAAATAATTAAAATTAAGATTGATAATACTCGGGCAGTGACTCCTGCTAATGTGTTAGGAATTGATCGTAAAGTTGCATATGCAAATAAGAAATATCATACAGATTGAATGTGAATTGGAGTTACTAAAGGAATTGCAGGAATAAAATAATCATGAGCTCCTAATAAACAGGGATTAAGTAAGGTTAGGAAAGTTCGTAGTATAATAAAAATAATATAGCCAATTATGTTCTTTAAAAAATGAATAGAATCAAAAAAGTTATAAGATAAAAATAAGCTATTTCAATTTGTACTTTACCTAAATACAGCCTTATATATCGGCGAAGTTTTCTTGCGATCTCTCCTTTAGTTTCAGACAATTTCGTTTCTAGTAACGCTCTTCCTTTGTTTCTAATGTACTTTTTCTCAGATAGATATGTCGGGAGGGAAGCAACTTGAATTTTATTTCAGTGTACTTTTTTGTTTGCCAACATTGCTAATCGCACTTTTTAGGGGAAATTGAATGTAGTTTTGCTTCATTTAAGCCTTAATAGCTCAACGGTGGAAATGGTCGACGGAAACCTCTAACGATCTAGTTCAATCCTCATCTCTTTTGGAACGCAGACGTCATACCTTGCGACTTTTAAGTCTGCCCTTCAACTGTTGTATTACCGAGGCCGCAGTGTAATGGGAGAAATACCAATGTTGATTTTCATAACTTCACTGAAGTTGTAAAAATATATGTTTTTTCTAAATTATTGGGTTTTCTTTGTCAAGAGGGAAACGTTAATATTAGCGGAATAAAAAAACATCTTATACATATGTCACCTCATGTACTTGTTCAAATTCTTTAACATCGGATAAGCTATCCCACAGATTACCCTGGACAATCAAAAAGATAGACAGACTTAAGGATCAGTCAAGTAGAAGACAGAATAAAGTACCTATTAAATGCATAGTAAATCAAAACTCACATATAAACCAAGTCACTTAAAATTTACTACGTTATAATAATAAAGGTACTACTTTTAATTACAGAGCAGATAATAAGGAATAAAAATCCTGTTAATTTATTCCCTCTATTGTAGGAGTACTTACAAGACACGTAATGTAGCGAGGCCATTTAAGCTCCTAACATTAAGCGATACGAATTCCTGCTGGAGTGGTTTGTACTATAACATTTGCTCATTTCCGGCTGTACGAGTGTGCTATCACGCGGACTCTTCTATAATAACTTGGATGGATAGGTAATTGGGAGACTCATTCTAGTCAGAACGACTTTTGCTACGGATGGAGTCTGACTGTTTTACAAATTCACATATGTATAAATCGTTTCTATCTATTATTGACAACATTCAAAGCAATAAAGTAACATTTTTTAACATAACAATACATTATTTTTGGGTAGAATAAGATATTCGGTCCGTATCGTTTACTTTGCTCCCTGAGTCGTGCCTGGTGTGTTATTATACACGGAGAATATTATTACGGCTTGTAATATCAACATGACATATTATGAATATGGTAATTACCTTTCGTGTATTATTGTATGGATAAATGACTGTTTCTAACTGGTATGATTGACATTCCCTATAGGGTCTTGTAAATTTCCTTATGAATATTTGATGGAAAGTATTGGGTTTGGTACTTTAAAACGTTCGTCAATTTGAGTTCCGTCGTGTTTCAACCTACAAAACTTTTCATATTAACGCAGATTAAATTTATTAAAGTGAAAATTCGTATGGGCGGGATTGGATGGGGAGTAAATTGTTATAAATCGTCATCGACATGGTCACGTGACCGCCAAGTGATTTTATTAGTTTTAGCTGATTTTTACATAAGTTATAATCCTACCTCGACTGCGTTACTTTTAGCTATTTCATAAGCAGAAAGGGAATGGAGGATAAAGGGAAAGGGTGAATAAATCCTTACTTAATTGTTAAAAAAGTATAAATTAATACAAAGTTGTTCGGTCTCTGTCGTACGCTTTACTAGCCATCGTGCCGTAACTAGGCGAATATTATTAGAAGTTGTTACATCAACATGGCAGATTATTACTATGACAATTTTGGTGTAATATACGGCCCAGTGGCTGCCTTGAGACCTGTGCTTTATGTGGAAACTTTGGAATATATGAATGTTTAATTTTATTATAATGTCTTTCTATATAGGGAAAACCTCGTCAGTTCAAAAGTAGAAGACCGGACCGAAATCCATAAGTTGCCGCGTTCAAATCTCGATCCGAACTGAACTCGTTGCCAACACCGACTCCGACTCCAATAAGACGACGAAGAAAAGCATACTCATTCCTCAAAGGCCGGCAACGCATTTGTGAACCTTCTGGTAGTGCATTTATTTATTAGCATCGGGCATGTAGGTGAACCGCAGAATATGGGTAGCCATTTGACCCTTGTAAAAGAAAACCCCTATTATTTAAAAATTTCATTTTCACACTACAAGAGATAAACTACGATAATTTTATATATATATAACCATGCCAGTATCAACTAGTTATATAAAATATTCCCCTTGCAGACACAGTAAGAAAAAACTGAATCAAGAAGGGGTGAGCATTGTTTCCTATAGTAGATTTTAATAAAAAGCGTGAAGACGTAATTTTCTTGGGTTCGCTTAACAAATGAGTCGCGTATAAAGCCGTATACAAATGACGCCAGTTATTTGTGAGCTTAGACGTCTCGTATTACACACAAACTCTCATGGGAATTCTCCCTATTTACGTATGTAAAGAATGTCAAAATACATCTTCTTAGAATATTATAAAAGTTCTCGAATTCAGTGAAACGTGGTAAAGTGAGGTCTAGTGTGGTATATGAATCTCTGTTATGGATAGTTACAATAAGGTCCCAGATATTTCGCATTTCAATATTTCTGTTAATAGGAATTTTCAATCGATTTAACTGAGACTCGATTTGATGGTAGATCGTACTTCCAACATATCATAATCTCAAAGTCATCTACATGGATAAAATAACGATTCATCGAAAATCCGTTAAAGTTTGGGAAAAGCGAGCGAAGCCGCGAGCAATAGCTTTCAAAATATTTGTGACATTAATCGGCTCCCACTGTTTTACGTGCCATCCAAAACACGTAGGAGGTCGCCTCTTAGATTGTAAAGGATGTGGCTGTGGGGTGACGTAAGATGACCGATTGCCGTATGACGTCATCCTCAGTACCCCCACAATCTCTACAACCTTACGATTAATATCACAATGTGACATTAATCGGATCCCACTGTTTTACGTGCCATCCAAAACACGTAGGAGGTCGGATATCAAATAAGTGATATGAGTAAATGTTACTTTCTGTTGCCCTGTTGTGTTATACCAATAGGAAATTAGTGAGTCACAGTTCTGTGGAACTGTTACTATTTTTCTAGACTTACAACATGTTTATTTGCTCAACTTTTCTTCCTGTTTACCACTACTATTTTGTCCTTGTGATGTTTATTAGTAGATGTGAACGTGGCATGTTAAATCACACATAATATATATGTACTTTTTACTTTGCATGTGGCTTCTTTTAAATTCCAAAGCAGCCCTTAATTTTTTTTAACCCCAATCTATTGCATCAATAAATTTTTTTTTTTCAATTATTTTTAGAATATAACTTAAAAAAAATTTTTTTTTTAATAATTTTTTTTCAATTATAATAAATCCAACTTTTTTAATAAAAATAGGATCAGTTCCTTTCCATTTTTGTTCCCCTAATTTTGTTGAGGGTTTTCCTTGATTTATTTTTTTTATTTTATTAATCTTCAGTCCAGTAGGTTATCCTGTGAGAAGCGATAAGGTCTACAATTTTTTTTTGTTTCACTTGTTAGCAACGGCCGGGAGTTGTTTTATACGTTAAAATCTTTTTGGGGTTAATAATATTAAGTACAATACGTAAGACCCTTTTTATTCCCAATTACAGAAATCAAGCTCGAAGGCAGACCCTTTTATAAAAATTAATATGTTTTATAACTTTGATATATTCATTTATTATAATATCCAAACTTAAAACCGTGGCAGAAATACATGTATTTCTACCACGCTTAAAGCTACCAACTTGCGCATTACAAGAATGATTCAAATTCAATCGAAGATACAAAGTTAACAATGGTGTTCACTACGTGGCTTGAAATTTTTATCCGGTAGTTTTTGACGAATTAAAAGAATACATAATCTATACAAGACTACGCTCAATAAGCGCTCGTAATGTTTTTAGTCCACTTTGGAAATGCGCCGGTATCTATACCGAAGATGTGGCCGTGACGTAAGCCGTATTTTATAAATGAAACAACCACATTGATTCAATTCAAGATTAATTCGATCCCGCAGACAAACTATTGTTAGTTTTGTTTCATTAAGTTTGTTTTAATTCATGTCAATATTTCATCTGATTACATAAATAACAAATAATTAACTGTAATTTTATGATCATAATGTTAGTATAATATAGTTAAAACCTGTCTACTACGATTTCGAGCCTTCGAGTTCGCTAAGCCTTATTATTATTACTATTATCTGAGTGTTAAAGCATCCTTTATCTTATATACTATCTTGGAAATGATTATGTACTATCTTGTTATTTAGAAGCATTTGGTTTTTTTTTTTTTTTTTTGAGAACAGGCCTAATGGGACCACTCAAACATCATCTGTCTTCTCTCTTCCTCTTCCAAAACTCCTTCATCCTCCCTGACTGCCTCGCCCTTCTCTCCTGTTATTTTACTTACAGGGAATCTGCTGATTGTCAATTTATTAATTGAAAGGTGTGGATAAATAAATAAAGAGAAAAAAAGAATTTATCTGGTACTCATTACAAAAAAAAAAAAAAAAAAAATAAGAACTTGGTAAAGTCATGTAGTGGAAAAGTAAGGCCAAAGTTATGATTCTACCATTAACAAAATCAAAGTAATATAATTATGAATCGGCAGCATCAAAATAAGTACTCTCTGTTTGTCCCATCTTTTCTCGTGATCTGCGTGACCTAACACCAGCACGCAAGAGATCTTAATTGGTTATCTCTGATAGTGGCGTTGAAGTAGCTACGTTCTGGGCTCAATGACATAGTGTTTGTAACGAAACGCTGAGGAGAAGTGGCTTAAGAAGGGGAAGTCTTTGCCCAGCAGTAGGACATTGTAGGCTAATTAAACAAATTGTACGATGTATGTTCAGGTCATAAGGCAGTGGTAGGCATCATAAAGTGACGTTAAACCCATTAAACAAACAAGATAAGCTCAGCTCGACTAAAATCAATTTCAGAAATCTCAGTCGATTCCCGAGAATTTCTTGGTCTCTTTTTATAAGCAAGTATTATTAAGTATTTAAACTTTAAAAACAAAAGGATATGTTAATTTAAGACTAAAGTATTAAAAATAAATCCATTTAAAAAATTAATCTATATATTGTAGGTTTTTAATCAAAATATTTCAGATACTGTCTTTTCCGAATTTTGGTTTGTGTGCTATTAGGCATTTAACGAATCTTATTTATGTATTTTCCATAAAAACGTGACACTGGCCGTAAAGGTCTAATTCTAGTACGAACGTTATTTATTTGAAGTATTCTTAAGTAGCAACACAACAACACAACAAATATTTTAAATCATCTTTTGAATTTTCCTTTATTTCTTTTCTTTTAAGCCGAACCATAAACGTTCGTTTTGACATAGATACATATTAGTTGTTATAAAGATATACTGCTTGTAATTATAACGTAGAGCGGCTCGAATCGTCGGCGACCCAGCTCTTTCCATTCGGCTCGATCCTTTGGCTACGCGAAGAAATGTGGTTTCACTCTCTCACCGCATCTCACATCTTACATCTTTTACCGCATGTATCATGGGGAGTTTTCCGAGGAGTTGTTCGAACTAATACCGGCAGCTGTATTCCACCACAGGACATTTCGACAGAATTCGTAATTTCACCCTCACCACCTTGATGTCCTAAAGTCCACAACCGTGCGATTTTCAAGAAACTTTTACCTCGCACAATTCCTCTATGGAATCAATGACCAGCTCCTGTATTTCCGTACGGATATGAAAATACAGGGACCTTTAAAAAAAGAGCATACTCATTTCTCAAAGGCCGGCAACGCATTTGCGATCCCCCTGGTGTTGCAGTTGTCCATGGGGGTCGGTAGTCACTTAAGTGAACCTTCTAACCGTTTGCCCCTTGTTTTAATAAAAAATAAATTCTAGACACGATAATTTTTCTTATAAAATCTTTTTGATTATCTTTCTCACTGGAATATAATATATCGTATACGTTTATATGTTATTTTGACACATTTGACATTGTATTTTAATATTTAAAATTATTTTGTCAAAAATCTTATAGCATGTTTATTAACTAATTTAGTAATATAAGATTTTACCAATTTTATACGCCTAATCAGGCAGTTTATTATGTGATTAAATCTTTGTCCTTAGATTTTAACACCACTGTACCAACAAATAAAATGATTTTATTTGAGAATATATTTAGAACTAACTGATTGTTACAGAGCACGAGAAGAAAATTATTGTTTATGGGTATTTTTTAGAAGAATTCTTTATGTTCCCGATTTTTTCCAATATTGAATTGTAGATATTGAATTTCTAAGTAGTGATCCGCGATTATAAAAGAAAACTGTGCATAGACTTAAACCAAATTATTATATCTAATTAATTACAATCATAATTAATTTCCGTCCTACTGGTGTTGCTGTTGTCCATGGGCGTCGGTGGTCACTTGGGTGAAAGCCGGCTGCTCGTTTGCCCCTTGTTATATAAAAAAAAATCAAAAGTGTTTTACGCAGTCACACTTCTAACTGATCACCATATAATTAGTTATTGTTTTTTATAAATATAATGAAAAATCCACTGAACTCCGACAAAGTTTTATCATCATATAAAAATACAGAAAAATAGATAAACTGTCCCAAATTACAATCATGTAAACTTTAAAAAAACTTTAAATCTTACCTTATGGATGAAACTTTTTTAAAAGTTATAGAACCACAGCAAAGTTAATTCACTGCACGAAATCCAAACTGTCACTTTTACAATTATTTTTACACTTAAAAATAGCTTTAATAAAGTTTTTACAAGTTATGATATTTGACTTATTTGCTAATTACAGAAATACTAGAGTTTAAATGATTTGCCTAATTATAACTATAATTTAAACACTTAATTATTTTATTTTATTTTAATTTCCTCACTTATATATAAATGGCTATAAATCACTCTGGACTCTGAAGCCCCCTCCACAAATGTTTTAGCCCACTTTTTCTGTATTTTAAAAAAAGTTATTGTTTATTTTCTAATTACGAAAAAATGCGTTAAACTTCATTCTATATTTAGATAAGTAAAAGTTTTTAATACATAATTTATTAACACTTTCGCGTAATACACTCGACGGCAAACGAGCGAGACGAGAGCGTGCCACGTCCGTCTCTAAGCCGACCTGAACAATCACTGAGCCTGTGAGCCTGAAAGCCCAGCCCTTCAGTCCAACGTACGGAACCCCAAAATAACAGTTGACGCGGTATTTAATTAAATAAAAACTTCCAGCCCCTTATCGTACATATTATTAAATATTTTTCGCACTCCTGATAAAACGACGACGTAATATGAAAAAAGTCTCTTTGACCGTCTTTTTTTCATTAAGGATTTCTTTTAGTGTAATATCAGCAGACACTTCGAAAACTGCGGGACGTACAAAGGTGAAATTTGGTAACGAGTAATATGTAATAGACATCAGCTAAGAGCGAATTTATCGATAGGGCCAGATTAAAGATACGTGTGTGCCCTCGCGAGCTTTAGTTTACGCGGAAGAAATCGCGGGTAACATCAAGTGATTTAATATAAATAATGTAGGTTGTATAACTCTCTATGATATAGGAGATTATTATTCTAAATATAAATACGTTTCTTGCTCTCTTATAACAACAGCTATCTGTAACGCGTAACAAACATAGGGAAAATGTAAAAAATATTTCTTGTTCTAAGGACCGTATATACGGTTATATGCATGTTGTAATTTTATTATGGTGTTTCAAACACGCTTTAATTTAATCAATTTATTATTTATATTTCTTTTTATCTATATCTATACTAATAGATAAAGCTGAAGAGTTTGATTGTTTGTTTGAACGCGCTAATCTCTGAAACTACTGGTCAGGTTTGAAAAATTCTTTCAACTTTAGATAGCCCATTTATCGAGGAAGGCTATAGGCTATATACCATCACGCTAAGACTAATATAGCGGTACAGGTTATTTTATTTTATTAGAAGTATCGATGTAAACAATTTTTTTGTACTTTTCATGAGCACATGGATGATACTTATACTATTTATGTTGCAAATGTGCTGATGTATTAATCTTCATCAATGTGATTTTTTTTTATATGACTTCATAAAGCCTGATTTGGCAAAACGTTGACTGGCTATTCATACTTCTTAGAGACTTAGGGCTTTGTTCTTTGATTATTTAAATTATGGAAGTTATATGTTTAAATAAAATAATAGTTATACACTATTGACCATTAAGGACCACTTCAATTATATTTGTGGCGGTTGTCTTTTATAGTTACCTTTATAAAAAAAAAAAAAAACACCCCCCTCCACTCCAAAAAAAATAAAACAGAACAGAATAATTATTAAGTTGTGAAACTGGTATAAAAAAAGAAGAAAATTAAGTTTGAGAACCAAAAATATGTGGAGACTATTTTGACTTAGACGCTTCCTTTCTTTTTCTAAAATATCCTTTCATCCTCTCCGATGTTGCCCCTTATATCCTTCTTCTCTCTTTCGAGATTACTTTTTTTCCTTTAACCTTTCGGTTTCTTTCAGAAACTTACCTTTTGTTGTAACTTACTTACCTTTTGTTTTCCCGTTTTTAAAAGAAGCAGATATTTCATTTGTAATTTTATGTTTAGGCGTTCTTTGTGAATGGCCATTGAAAATTATTCTTTGAAAAATTATTTTTTCTTAAAGAAAATATTTTTTACACGTGCCAAAAAAATCTTTTATCTCTCTCATTTACACATTTTTCTCTCCCTAACTCACTCTTTATTTCCCCAAAATAACATTTTTTTTTTCATAATTCTTTAAACCATAATTATAACTGTGTTATATAAATATATAACTGTGTTGCCACTAAGAGAAAGGCGAAGGAGCCAGGCCACTGTGTAGGTATGAATTTTCGGTAAGGAGTGTAATATTTAGCCAATAGTTTTAAAACATTTTTTCATGTAGCAACGTCGATTCATAAGGAATTAAAATATAAAAACTATTTGATTGTTAAATGGACGTGTTCTTTTAACGTCTTGTAACTTTGACTGACTACAAGAAAGTCGTCCAAATATACTAATATGCGAACTCCCCTGTCCCTTAATTTTTGTGCAATCCAAGTGGATAGGGATGCAAAAGTTTTCGTCGCTGAGATTACATAAAAGTTCTTCATTTGGAAAAATTGTTTAATATTTTTTAAAAATGTTTTATATTTTTATAAATTATATGCTATTTGTTTGCCATTACATTTTCCATTATTAAACTGTATTATAATTACAATTTTTTTTTTAAGTCTTTATTTAAAGGAATTTACATGTAGCCAGTTAGGCATAATATAATGGTTTCATGTATGGTTACAATCCATCTACAATATTAAAAACAGTAGGAAAGCGTGCGGGTCGCGACGTATCAGTCGTTCTCGGGCGCGGGCGCGGACGCCGTCGACCGCCTGCGGTCGGAGGAACCGGACGACCACCGCCTGCGCGCCGACTGGAGCTTCGACGGGCTCGAGTACGACGAGGAGGTCAAGCTACGGGAGGAGACGCGCAAGATCCTCGAGCTCCCCGCGCTGCCGGTGAGCGCGACGTGCGTCCGCGTTCCCGTCGTCGTCGGTCATGCGGAGGCCGTTTACATCGAGGGTTGCCTTTTCATGTCAGAGCTGAGCCCCAGAGGTCACGGTCCAGCGAATCTTCCTCCTGAAGTCCTCGGCCTGCCATCTCCTCTTCCACTCCGTACATCCATCTTCTCCTGGGTCGTCCTCGTTTCCGTCTTTCCGGCGGCTGCCAGTTTAGAATCCGAATCGGCCATCGTTCGGCAGAAACTGAAAATTCCTCAATCGTTGATTGATTTTTGAGTGAAAAAACGAAAGCGCCGCAATAATTTTTTTCATAACGAGGTGGTTTAAGTGTTTGCGATTCGGTCCGTAACGCGCCGCGCGCCGTATCCAAATCCGTATCCGCCGCGGGTAATGGGCGCGTAAGGATCCGTACCGCAAAAGTACTCTTAAATTGAGTAACTGTTCGATATAATTATTATTGTATTTGTCGACGTTATTAAAATATTAAGTGTGCGGAATTAAAAAACGTCCGGTTTTTCACTAATGGAGATTGATTTAAGGTAACTGATGGCCTACACGTGCTCAGTAGGATTGAAATTGGGGGAGAACTTAGTTAGCTGCAGTAACTTCTTCAAAGAAGCATGGAGAAACTGATGATTACACCGCTCAACAAAATAATTTTTTTGTCGTGAAGCCTGTAAAAAAACGGACTGATTTGGGGTATTTCTGGTGTGCTCGATCCAAAAATAACTGGCATTTGTTCCCGGTAGCCCTAGTTTTTTTGTCAAAAAGTAACTATTTGACAATATTTTTTTGTGTTTTTTGCAAGACTTTAGTTTGTTTTCAATTCTTGAGGGCTGATAATAATAAATAAAATGGCCAAGAGCGTGTTAAGACACGCTTATATAGATGGGTTCCGTATCTTATACGCTATAAACGTATTTATTAAATAACTTCAAAAGTTGTTGTCCGATTTCGTTCAAAGTAATTTTCCTATTGAGTTTTTATCATGTGCTATCAACATGGAAAATATCAAGCCTCTACGTCTAATAATTTGGAAATGCTAGGGGGGGGGGGACCACCTTACGTATAGAGAGACGGACGAACGAACAGACCGAAATTATAAGGGTTCCTTCTAGAACTATGGAACCCTAAAAAGCTTCCGCTACTAATATTGGATCAAGGCGGGACACCAACAGGATAGTACCCCATTTGTATCCGGCACGTCATTCGTAACTCTGTAACCTTAACTATTGGCTGTTTACAGCAGCTACAACGTATCGATAAATTGCGATTTAACTATGCAGTTAAGTTGAACGTTAAAGCAAAGAACTGCCGAAATGAGCGGTACACAAACGCAACGATAAACCTGTATTTTTTACACACACGTATCGTATTTCAAACTGCACAGATAAATCGCAAAGATTTATCGACACGTGTGTAGCGGGCATAAGATTTTTACCTCTTCTGCAATTGCTTTTCTAATTTTGCCAATGTTTTAAATAGTTTATTTAAAGAGCATAAGGTTGGGATTCATTATAAATGAACAAAAAAAGTGTTGTTATTAAGTACAGTCGATGTGAAAGGTTCAATTAATATTGGTGATCAAATAAAACACTTACGTCTCCATTTGATCCAGCCCCATGGTCGACAATTAGCACCTCCTTGCTTTGATGGAAGTTCAGTCCAACGACCTGAGCGTCTTCAGCCGCGTAGGGCGCCTCCTCTCGCTTTGATAGCTTATTCAGACCCAGACCACCAGACACGTTCAGTTCCACTTGGTTTGCTTGACCTGAGAACAAAATTATGATTTAAAACATATCTATTCTCACATGAGGATGATTTTTTTAGGATAGAAAAAAGATAAATTAATATTGCTTGAAGCTGGATGACTGCTTGGGCTTTTGTTTTACTGCTTTTGTTTTATCGAAATTTCGAAAACCGCGGGACGTACAATGATGGAAGTAGGCAAGGAAGTAGTTTATAGTTACTTGACAACCGCTAAGAAAGGGTTTTGCAATAGGGCGGAAGGAGAAAATTATAAGAGGGTCTATCTCTAATAGTTTGGAAATCCTAGTGGAGGGAGGGGGTTCCCAACATTGCAGGCGGATAGTCGGACGGACGGACAGAGCGAAACTATAAGGGTTCCTTGTAGGACTACGGAACCCTAAAAAACATACATTATAGAGTTAATCCTTTTAGTCATAGTCTAGTTGGCTGCGGAATATAAAGTGATTTTGCGCACAAAAGAAAATTAAAGGCACTTTAACACGTGTTGGATTTGCGTGCGCGATGGTGAAATAAGAGAACAAAGCAAGGTAAAGTTGATCGTGATGGGGGAAGCGCCAGTGTGAAAAACCTTGGTCTCGTTCGACAAATGACGAAATTACCGCCTGTACCTTTGTGTGCTTCTTTAGACTAATAAGCGACGAATTTACTTCAAAATCGTTTTTAGTCGTTTAATCGTCCAACAAGGTACCCTTATAGTTTCGATCTGTCCGTCCGACTGTCCGCATGCAAGCTCCCCCCCTCCCACTCCTCCTAGAATTCCCAAACCAGTAAACGTAAAGACGTGAAATTTTCCTGGTTAAAACTCATTACGAAAACTATTTTGGAATACAAAAACTTTTATTGCTTATGAGATACAGAACCCTTCTATATAAGCGTGTCTTGATACGTTCTTGGCCACCTTATTGTTTTATTTTAATTTGATTAACGAAAACCTATTTCTTTATCTGTAAAGTGTTAGCTGAATTTGAAACAAATGCGTTGGAGCCACCTTCCAGTTCCGATATATAAGTTGCTATCTTTGGTATTTTCGAATCTATACGACTAGGAGCCTTCAACCAAAAAACTCGTAGTAAATTTGAGTGACAGAGGCGTCAGAAGTCAATTATAAGAAGATTTATCGTCTTTTCCTTTTATCTCTTATAACAGAAAAAAGGTCAAGTTTCTTTTTTAAATGACTAAATTGAAATCTCTTCATCCCTTCGGGAGCTATGATGCCATAGACAGACAGACACGTCAAACTCATAAAACCCCTCGTTTTGCATCGGGGGTAAAAATATGTAGATAAAGTAATATTATCTCTTGTCACAATGTTCATCACGTCAGAAATCAGTCTCGTATTATACGTGTAGGTTTAAACGGAAATATGTTATGTATGAGAACATATGCTGTTGCGTTGACGTATTGCTTACATAAATGTTACATAACTCCTCTTACTCGTGCGAATCACGTAGTCCGGGAAGCGGCATTGGAAAAGTATAAGCTTATCTGTTAATTGACTGTTATGAATGTATTTGTTTATAATTTGTTATAAGGAAATCCCAAACTTCCATTTCATTGCTATTCCCACGAGGCGGACATTCGGTGTCGCTTTGACAATAAAAATTCTAGAGTATTGTTAATAACATTAAATTTGAAATTTAAAAACTCCTGATACTCTAGTCGGGGATGTTCGTAGAGTTCAGTAAATTTATCCCCTACGCCACCCTCCCCTACCCTCTTCAAATACCGTAATAATAAAAAATTTGGAATTTTTTTATTATTCCTTAAAGCCTGTGGAAGGTTAAAATTAGAATTAGGGTTATCCAATCCCCGTGACAGAGTCGACTATATTCGACTCGTGTATATGTACATAAAAAAAGTGTAGACTAACATACACTATACAAGGGGAATTCCCGTTACGACTTGACAAAATATAACAGTGATATCGCATCGGAGTTTAAATTGAAAGAGGTTGTTCATGTATAACCTTGGACGTCTATAAATAAATCAACCAGTTGGTTTTTTTTTTAAATTTTGATATGACTCAAAAAAATTAACAGCCAATTGAAGTCGATTATATTATTTTATTAAAATATAGGTAATTTTATACATATCATCTGGCAAACATAAGATATAAAGATAGAAAATCTTCATAGGTACAGTGATCATGGGCTATATGGATTCCACCGAAAACCATAGCGTTTCCCAGGGTATCCTAAAATCCTTTTATTCTGGATTTCAAACGTAGTTACAAACAGGATTTGTAAGAATGTACCGATCTACATGGATCCACCCCCAGCAAACCTTAGGAGTGACAGTTGAATCCATTTGGTCAATGTCCACATTTCTAAGCCATAGGTAAGGACTGGGTGGATCAGTGTTTGATATATTCTCAGCTTTGCGAACTTTGGCAGAGCTTTGCTATGGAAGTGTTTTTGTAATGAAAAATAGCCTCTCGGTTTGCTGTTTAAACAAACAATTAACAAGGTTAGTTGATAATAACAATGTATGTTTAAAATTAAACATGCAAAATAACAGCATTGCAAATACGCCACACAACCGCTTGATACAACTGGTTGGTGCTACTGTTGCCTCCAAATATAACCGAGAGGACAAGTTGTGTGGCTTGAGAAATAAACATTGGAATATTGTATATTTAAATCGTTTTTTTATCATTAAAATTATTATTGTATCAGCTATTACGAAGTTATTTCACCTGTTCGTTATTTTTTTTAAACAGCAATGTAAGAATTTTAGTTCCCTATTGTAACATATATGACCGCTCTCTACCGCCCGCTTTCTTTTCTACTTCGCCTTCTCATGTTTTTCTTTCCACATCGTTTTAATAAATAATTATTTATCCAGACCTTTTTTACATTAATATTCTTTTCTAACGGTGTTATATTAGGTGTTATATAAGCGAAAGTAATTTCTGTAACTGTAATAGGTATTTATTAAATGTATACTAAATTAAGGTTTATTATTTATTTGTTGTAATTTACAATGTTTTTCCGTTCGAATCTGATGGAAGTTAATCAAATATCCGGTGTGGAAGAGATGGTGACTTAGTAGAGGGTCGGAGTACGTAAGAACAAAAAGGTAACGTAAGTGGAATGGACCTATATGTCTAGATATATATCTATCTATAGATATATGTATATATCTATACAACTAGATTCATTAAAATGTTTTACATAGGGATTATGCAATTCGCAACCTATAGATTACACTCACACCTTAAATTTTCAAAAGTAAATAAAACTAAGTAGAGAAACACTTAAGCACTATCTCGGAACTCGTATATCTCACTAATCACATAACTTAGACAATACTTTAAAGTAAGGTTAAAACTTTTCTTGAACAATACGGGTATACATATGTACTTGTATTTTAAACTTTAGTAATACTCGTATGTATATTATGAATTATTAAGTTATAAAAAGGTCTTGCACTATGTATTAGGACTACGTAATTAAACACAAAAGGATCCTTAAAAATAATAAATCGAATACGTCATCAAATCAAAATCATTCTAGTAACTAATTTTATTTTAAAACTAGAACATTTAATTATAACCACGGTAAGCTTAAAAATCTGCGAATTTAAGAATATTAGTATTTTAGCAAAGAAGCTTATTGAATATTTAAAAATTTTCACATAGACAGAGGAGAACTGAATACCAGGTAAAGTGCGCAGCTTTTTATGATAAAATTTATAACACAAACGGTTGAAACATTTTCATTTATATTAGTGTATTGATATTTAAATTTTAAAAGAAATATTCTTCATTTGAAATCGTGTGTTAATTTTTTTTGAAGGCGAGTCAACTTTCAACTTCGTTGTGTGATCGATGATTCGTCTGATCGCTTCGAAATCAAATTCTAGCATAATATTATAAAAAATTACGTTTTTATAAGCTGGAAAATGGCGTCTCTTCTAATTTATATAAGATTAATTCCTATTTGTTTGTTGGCGCTGTAGTTTACCTTCCGGCTTTGCCGGAGTATTGTCAGTCCGTGTTCCAACAAACGAGTCGTTGGTTAGTCAAGGATTGATTATCCGTGTTCCAACACTTTGGTTGTTGGTTAGATTTGACTTGGTATTTACTAGCTGTCAATTTTTGGTTTGCTTCTGCGTCTGTCAGAGAAATGCTTACTATACGGGACTATAGTCTTTCGTTATCACTGAACAGTTATGAAGACTACAAAGTACTACAAAACTTTGCGCAGCTACACAAAGTCCCCGGCCACACTACATGATCATTGAAATGATTATTCAAATAAAGCTATGTCTGGCTCCGCCATTATATAATGAAACTAGACACCTACAATTTGTGTCTGTACTTTCTTTTCATGAAGTCAATAGTTTAGACGTACGAACGTCGCAAAGTTAAAATTACAATTTTTTTTTTACAATTACAAATAACAAAATTTAAATGTATCTAACGTTTACAACGTTCTCGATTTTCGCTTACAACTTTTTCTGGTTTAATAATTAACAAAAATTGTAAAAAATCTTCTTTGCAACAAAAAATGTAAACTATTTTTTTGTTGTGTAACTTTTAATCCCTTTATCAAAGATGGCGGCCGTGGGACAGGGATTGAAACCCCACAAACTTGGATTTAACATTAAACTGACCCTCCCTTGATTTAATATTTCAATGGTAGTTCAGGATTCCATTGGCCTCCGATACTCCAACACGCGTTTTCATAATTGTTTTTATAAATGGAAACCAAGGGAAATGAGAACTTACTTGTTATTACTCAGAATCAATATACGCAAAGAGGGTATCGTTAGCATTTTCTTCAATATCGGCCCCAATGAAAGGCTATTCCAGGACAAATTAAGTTCAACCAATGCATCGGTATCACCTAGTACTTTTAGGAATTGGGTTACCTCTAAAAATTCAATCCTAGATTAGAGTTAAACGACCTTTAATAAAAATTTAGTATTTCTACTGATAACTATGGATTAATCAGGTTTATAACCTAGCCTAGCTACCGACGTTACTCTGTGGACGTTATGTTTCTTCTTACTAAATTAAAAGGTAAAACCAACGTAGAAAAAAATCAAAAGTTAATCCTTTCTTGCAGTTAATGATGTCCACAGCTGAGCATAAACTTCGATCTGAACTTCTTTCTCTTTTTTTCTGCAACTTAAACATCTCCTTTAAGTCGCAGAAAGAAGAAGCAGTTAACCTACCACACAATAAATATTTCTAATACGTTATGCATTTGTTGCTTCTTATAAACTATGCATAACATATGCGGGGGATCATGCATAAATAACGTTATACGAATTTTACGATTTTTGAACACCTCTCCCCATTCATGTCACGCTTCCGAAAGTCCCCCCTCCCTTTGGTGTGGCCTCACATAGTCAAGAAAACAGCAGATACTTTTAATTATTTTATGTAGTTTGTTAAGAAAAGACAATACATTTAAATGTTGACATGTGAAGTCATAAAGCTTTTGATACCCTCCTGCCCGTTGTCACATAATGTCACATTATAATGCCCTCCCCCACCTTTAGTGTATGACGTAATTTATGGATGATCAATTCCTTTGCGCTAAAATCATATTTATTTATTTGCATCATGTCACATTTGGGTCAAAAATATACACTTGAACCCAGGTTTGGGTACATAAAAGTTGGGTCAAGCGTCGAATAACTACATTACAAAATTTGAAATGTACAATTACAAATTACAAAATTAAAATGTATCTAACGTTTACAACGTTTTCAATTTTCGCTTACAACTTTTTTTGGTTCTATGATTAAAAGTGACTTGACAAAAGCTGTAAAAAATCTTTGCAACAAAAAATGTAAATTGCACATCAAAAGATGTGTAATTTTAATCCCCTTATCAAAGATGGCGGCCGTGGGACAGGGATTAAAACCCTACAAACTTGGATTTAACATTAAACTGAGGGTCAGTTTTGATTTAATATTTTTTTAATCTATTACTTTATAGGTATGTCTAATATTCCCTTTTTCCTCTCCCACTAAGCTTAAATTAAAAGCTTGTATTAGGAGTGAGTATTTCAATAGTATTTCAGGACTCCATCGGCCATCGCTAATAATCTCACGTGAGAAGTGCTTGTTCGGTTTTTCTTTATTCTATAAAATACTTGATCATTTCAAATTTAGCTCAGACAGATTCTCAAGCTCCAATGCGTTTCTATGTAATGTAAATTCAAAATGATAATAGAGGCGTTTGTCCGACACGTAGTAATGAAAAATTCAATAAATCTGTATAGAGCGGGTTTGTCTGTAAGCACCCTTATAGTTTGGCTGGCCAACAAAAAGCTACAAAAACAAATTAAAAGCTCTATAGCAAGCACCCCCAGCTTTTATAACTAGCGAACTTTTAGCTTTATCTGAATCGCATGATAAACGAGAAAGTGGGTAAGCGTATTTAGTTTGTTAATGAGTTTCACTTGCCTTTGGTCGAGGACATTCTATTCCAAGAGACGTCTAGGTGAGTAAGACACTTATTTCCTTCTATTGCTTGTGCAAAGGTTACTGCTGAGTCGGAGCTGAGGTTGTTATAGCTCAGATTCAATCTTAATTTAAAAATATGAACATTAATTAATTTAAAACCAGTAACTTAATTTAATTCTTTTTAATTGATATTGGCCTATATCGCCCACCAATGGCCGCCGAGGATCCGGAAGAGGTGGCACAACGATTTGGATACTTCTGTGGGGAAATTGTGCATGATATTGGCCTAGGAAAATCGAAGATGCATCAAGTAGGGGGGAAGCAGTAGTGGGACACAAAAGGCTTAATAAAAATTAACAATAATTTAAACCTTATTTTAAAGCATTTAGCGTTTGCTAACTGAGACCACTAGCACAGCGTATCATTATTCAATTTACATGTCTAATCTAATCATAGATCAAATATGTGATTTATATGTCAGTATGTCATTTTTTTTATGTTACAAGGGGGCAGACGAGCAGGCAGCAAGCACCGAAGTGCCTACCGGCGCCCATGGACATCTGCAATGTTTAGAGAATCATACACTGATTCAGTCAGTAAAAACACATTGGAACTCGACATATTACATGTTAAAAAGGCTAATAGAGCAGCGTGAAGCTCTAATAATGCTGGACAATTAATGTTGAAGGAAGAAGAGTGGATAGTAATAGAAAGCGTTATAAGAATATTAGAACCATTCGAAATATCAATTTGTTTTCATCGAAATCGCAACCAACCACATATGTCAACAGTAATGCCTATTATATGATTCCAGAGGGTAAGAATTGGAAGCAGGGTACGGATACACTGGCTCTAGATGAGCTGGTTGAGAATACTCAGGCACAGCTGGTGATTCTGGAGGATACGGATACACTTCAGGAGCAACGATCTGGGGGACTACAGTAGTCATGGCAGGTTCAAAAGAAGGATGTGAGAAAGATGGTGGATTATTTTCATAAACAGGAAGTTGAGGTACTGATACAGGTTTATCTGGTACTCCATTTTGGTGCCACATTAAGCGTCGTCATTAATTTTGTCGGCGGTATCTACTTTATTGTATTAATGCTAAAAGAGGGAAAAAGATGATTGAAATTAAGAACGCAAAAAAAGCTTACGCTGAAACGGTTGTATTAGATGATGTGACGGTAACTATACCAGAAGGGCAAATGACCTGCCTGATTGGCTCTAACGGAGCAGGAAAATCCACCCTGCTCTCAGTGATTAGCCGTTTGATTTCATCGGCATCAATCACCCCGTCGCCGTCAGTGTCGTAAGTGGTTTTGAGCATGGCGTTGGTTTTGATATTTATCCAATCGCTGTCGATCTCTGACGGGGTTGTTCCTGACGTTGAACCGCCAACACGATAGTTAAAAGTAAGCCGGTTGGCTCCTGTTATTGTGGTGTCGCCGTCGATTAGCGTTGGTAGTAACTCAAAGCTGCTTGCTACGGTCAGAGAGTTTGTAATTACATACTCCGCCGGCCGGCGTAAATTATCGTTTCGAATCGAAAGCGGGGCCAGCTCGCGCCCGAATGGGGCGCATTATCGCGGCTTTTGCGACAATTGTGCTGCATCGGCCGAATTGTACTCTGCGTATACGTCGGTGCAGTTTCGGAAGGTAAGCTGTAAGCTGAGATCGTTAAAGTCATCGTATTAGCATTTCGGAGGGGATTTTCCTAATTCCAAAAGGAAGAGACGAACTGCAGCGCCTTCTAGTCAACTTCACGTCACTTAATACTATTATAAAATTCTTCGTTGTCTCTTCAGGTACTAAACAATGTTTTTTAATTAGCACATCTCATTATACTTGAGTCACAAAATATTGAAAAAATACAAATTTTAGTGTCTTGTTTATCTTTCTAATTCAAAGCCGACATCTTACGTTGTTGATTCAACAATTCACGACATTTTTACAAACCGTTTTGTCTGAATATTTTTTTTTAATTATTACGAGTCCCATGAGCGTCTGCAGATCCCGCAGGATCCTATCCGTGCCTGTTTAAATATTTAAATACTTTATCAGATTAAATAATATATCTACCGTATCCGGATCTGAACTCACAGGCTTCAGCACAACATCTCAGTGCCTCTACCGAATAAGCAATTCGATAGTTACTTATGCAGATCCGTTGTTTAAATTAATCAGGGGTGTCCCCTATCTTGCTGATTGCCCATCGACCCGCTTCCGCAAAATAATTAACCGGAAATATTGTAACGAAAGAAATATTCGTGGAACTTCGAAACTTATTGCGAATGTTAATAACACGTTCATTAATAGTGGTTTTTTTATTAAACATAAATTGTATAAAGCCTCGCTTAATACGTTGAAACATGTTTTATTAAAGACTGGGATATACGATATACAGACGAAAATACAAAAAAAAATGTACATTCATATGTTATACTCAAGTCTGTAAATATGTAAGATCAAATTTTCAAGGGTATTTTTTCTCCTTTTTTCCTGTAGAACAGATGAGTTTGTTTGTACACTGTCATCTGATTACAGTACTCTGTTTTTTCCTTACATTTCTCATTTTCCTGTGGAACATAACTCTATTATTACTGAGAATAAAACCTCACTGAAGCATCCCATGTGTTTTTATTTGGTTTTGTAGAGTTGAGCTTTTGTTATGGTATCATGTCACAAATAAGCATTTTTAACCGGGCTACATCTAGGAAGACTGTAGAACAAACTTTTTTTTCCTGGAGGCTCCTCTCGATAATACTTGTTATCCTGTGAATTTGGTCAATGATGGAATGCCTGTTCCTGAATCCAAATTGATGTATTGGTATTAACTTTTGTTTCTCAATAGCAGGTTTCAACCTTTTGAGTAATATGGATGGAATTATATTTCTGTTATTAATTAGTTTTATTTGAAATCCTACCATAATATCGCTTCCGGTATTTCCGAACGGATACGACTTAGGGACCTTCAAGAAAAGAGCATACTCATTTCTCAAAGGCCGGCAACGCAACTGCGAACCCTCTAATGTTACAGTGGCGATAGCGACCATTGATGACGGTAGTCACTTAAGTGAACTGCCTGCCCGTTTGCCCCTTGTGATATATAAAACGACACGACGATAGCTTAACAAAGTCGGGTTTTGAACCAGCCCTCTGTGGATTTTATTCTGTCCTACCCATGAGCCATCGAGGAGTTTTCTGGCCACTATACATAATCACTTACACCCGATCTACATTTCAAGGTCTTAGATCTGCTCGAGTACAGACGAGATATTACTTTACACACCTCTTGTTAATTAATTCTCATTAAATATGACTTAGTCATATAAATAACGTCTTTAATTATGCATTTATTATTTATCTTGTTTACCAGCGCTTGTGGTGATTTTAATCAACATCTTTTTAGGGTTCCGTGAACTACAACGAACCCTTATAATTTCGCTCTGTACGTCCGTCCGTCCGTCTCACTGCCCGTAAATTAGTCCCCCTCCTAGAATTTTCAAAATATTAGACGTAGAGACTTGAAATTTTCCATGTTGATAGAACATGCTAAAAACTCATTACAAAAATTATTCTGAACGAAATCGTACAACAACTTTTAAAGTTGTTTAACAAATACGTTTATAGCGTATCAGATACGGAACCCTTCTATATAAGCGTGTCTTGACACGCCTTTGGCCAATTCTCATACATATAATCTACTTTACGTGTCTATGTACCTGAACTCCTCCTAAAAGGCATCATCGATTTTAATGATTTTTTTTGTATGCATTCGGGTGGCGCCCTGGATGATTTAGATTCACAAATCAGCCCATCAGATGGCGCTGCAGTCGGTATCTAGGTTATTTACAAAATTTATACTTATCTAGCTATTTCATACTTTGTTTAATATCCTAACGCTTGAAATAGCATGGCATGACAACGTTTGTCAGTCCCGCTAGTTTATACATATAAATTTAATTGATGAAGATATTTTTATATCTTGAAGTCCATAGTACTTTTGTAATTTTTACCCAAGCAACTGAAATTTTCATCTCTATGTTGGCTGTTTTTCCATTTATGTTGCTGTTGTTATATATATTCAAAAAAAATTTTGAGCAGTTTTTTGCGGATAAAAATGTTAATTTGAAAGTACCGGCGAAACATGACTCCAAATTCTGTCAATACGAATTATATCTCAAGGGCTATTGTAACAATTTTCCTTAAAAAAATAACATATTTCTATGAGGTCACTTATTAGAAAATAACATCATTTTTCTAGTTACTAGAATCCCGCTTACTATTAAATGAGTAATGTTTGAGAACACGGCTTTATATTATTTTTAATTATTATTAATATTAACTCACGTTACTGTAAAAGTGTAAACAAAGTCCGTATGAACTCTACCTCACCGAGAAGCAATGGCGACGTGACCCACTACCCACCCACTACCACCTAGCCATGGATACCTGCGGTAGCCCATGGAGTAGCCAGTAGTAATCGTGGCTACGCTTCTATTCGCCATGGCGTCTCGGTAAGATAGGGCTCTAATACCTTGTGTATTGATATAGATTTAAACTGGGTTATATTGAGTGGTAGTCTCGATAGCACAAAGGTAAAAGGTAGGTCTGAAATCTTTAAAGTAAATGGTTCGAACCCCGCTTCGGCTGTCTTCGTCAGATCGTAACTTAACCTAAGCAAACACATAGAAGCTTGTAAAATAAAGTGACCAAAAGTGTGTGAAGACACTTTTCTATAGAAGGGTTCCGTATCTGATACGCGATAAAGGTATTTGTTAAATAACTTCAAAAGTTGTTATCCGATGACGCTCAAAATATTATTCTAATGTACTTTTAGTATATATTTCAATTCTCTACATGTAATAGTTTGGAAGTTCTGGGGGGGGAGGGAACACCTTGCGGGCGGCAAACAGCCACACGGTCAAACTATAAAGGTTCCTTGTAGTCCTACGGAACCCTAAAAAAAGTTTAAACGAAACGTTAATATTAGGCATGCCTTTCTAATCTTAAAAAAATGGTTACAGTACCCTCTAGTCCTGTAATTTGTAGCGGGAGACATCACAAAGGGTGTCGGGCTTAATCACCCGACCACACAATTATCTCCAATGAAACGGACAGGACATACGACATCATTAAATGCCATGGAATGCTGTGCTATTATTCTCGCTTCTCCTTTTACATCACCTATTTTTCTTTATATACCAGAAACCCCTTAGTTACGTTAGTAGACGAGATATCCCCATATATATTGCCTGGATTAAACGGCTCTTTTTTCTTATATATCTCTTTTTTCTTTTATTTAAATATAAGATTTAAATATACGTAAAAAGAGAAAGTTAGCACGTCGTTTCTTCTCTACTCTAAAGTTTAATCGTCTGAAAAAAAGAATTGCCGGTCGCTTCTCCATAAGAACAATCTATAATTGACGTGACCGGTCTACATCCTCATGTGCATCTAATTAAACAATTGTTTTCTTTATTTATATATATTCGTTGTTGTGAGCCCTTCTCAAATGCAAATAAAGAATTTTCTTTTCCCATCCCGTCCTCGTCGCCGCTATGAGATACAGGAACTCTAGTGAAACGCACCGATATATTCACACTGATTTATTGGCCGTTACAAGCGCCGCGGTACTCACAGGTACCTGTCTACATATACACACTTTTCTTTTATTTTCTTTTCTTTTCTTTTCTTTTCTTTTCTTTTCTTTTCTTTTCTTTTCTTTTCTTTTCTTTTCTTTTCTTTTCAGTTTAGCAAATTAAACTATTAGGCACAAATTTGAGTATAAGTTTAGACCTGAAATTCCTACAGTGCCGGGCTACCATGGCCAGGTAGAATTGAATACGCTCATGACAGGTATTAATTATACTACAATGTACTAAGCTGCACTATAATAATTTAATAATTCTATGTTCTATATACTATGTATATGTATCAGAAACATACAATATAAACTTTATTGCGCCTAAAGTTGTGATTATATGCCTGAAATCGACTGAGATAAAAGTAAAACTGGTTGAGCTTTTCCTATTTTATTTATTTTTATTACCAAAGGACAATTTTGAGAAGGTAATCATCATCAAAAAATTTAATTTTTTCAAAGAAAATCCCAAGATATTCCATGAGTCACAAGGTTTGGTGTTCCCTCTCATGCCATCTCCTCTCAAATCTATATTTTTGAAGAGGCAAAACTAGGTTCAAATATCAATGACTGAATAATGTTAAATTTCGTTTTCAATCCATAAACCAGAAGTGGTACTTTTTTTGATAGGATCAAACAAATTTTTATCCAGAAATATATTTAATTATAGAATTTAATATTAAACAATTATTTTAAAATGTATTTCTAACAGTTATATATCAATGGAACAATATATTGAAGAGCAGAACTTTGAGTTATAAAATGTGTTCATTTACATAAGACACAAATATAACACAAAATTCTAGGGAAAAGGTAAAACCTCAAGGTTCGATGCCAATACTAACAATCTCCGCCTGCAAATCTTCGTCCACGGAACACCACCCAAACCCTAATCTGCTAGATTGCAATCCTCCCACCGACAACTTGGTTTACTCCTCGGGGGTTTACCAGTCGGCTTAGCGCTGATTAACTGTTTAGCAATTCGTTCGCTACCAATCCCATTTCAACCTTTGCGACGATATCACTACAATTATATTAATCGGGTGCATGCTCTATTAATGGTAGAGACATTGATTTTAATAACTATATTTTTATTGCCAGTTTTATTTGTAAACTAAATGACTATAATAATAATTTGATATGAAATACTTTTAAAGATTTAATACATATTTGAATAACACTTAGATTTTTGTTGTAGTTGTATTTAAAGAAATTAGTAAATTAGAATTTAAATATTTTTGTGGTTTTTTTAACAACAAATTACCCCCTAGCACACAAGAACATTTTGTGCTGTGCAGCTAATGTAACCCACCTCGTTTTATCTTATTCATGGTCTTGCTCTGCCTGTTCATCCTCTGCAGAATGGCCTCCTGCTCCTGCGCCTCCGTCTCCAGCTGAACACAGAAAACCATCAGGGGAGACATCATTATGATTATGTTTTCATGTGTGCAGGACCTGCTCGCTGAGGGCCGCCCGCTCAGAGCTCAGACGCTCCACTTGGATCTCCAGCTGCAGCTTCTCGGCCAGATTTCAACTTTTCTTTGATCAATAAATTCGATATTTTTCTTACACGTACAAGATACAAAAGATTTTGACAATTTTACCATACCGCTGTCGCTTTTGGTGATTTTCGTTTGGTCACTTTTATTTTTACATATAGAACATACGTTTTCTTCTATTTTTGTTTCTCTTGGGATACTATCTTCATATTTGTGATTGCTTTTATTTTTCTCTACATTTCTTTGATCAATAAACTCAATACTTTGTCTTCGTTTGTTCCAAGGTTGGGCCTTGTTGGTCCTTTAGCCTTTTTTTCTTCCGGTTTACGGCTCTAGCCGTTTGGATTAGGGTGGTCCCAGGTCTTCAGAATGTGGGCTTTTAAAGCCGTAGAATCGGCCGGAGAAACACCGTATAAATCAGCAATTTGATCCTTAAGCTCAAAGAGCTTTTGCTGCACAGTAATGGATATAGGACCGCCCTCGCCCGAAGAGACTTAGAAGTGTTCCGATCTCCTTATATATTTTATTATGTTTTAGGTTGGTATTAATTTAAATATAACAATCAATCATTGAGCATGGATACAATTTTTACAAATTTCTTTATACAAAATAAAGGAATTTGAAAATTTTCTGACCAACAGACTTCTTTTAGATCTGCTAATTATTTCTTATCTCTTTATTGTACTATTTACTACTGTGTCAAGCCATATGTTGTTATTAGTAATCAGTACTGGTATTAGGGACTTACATAGCCTGGTACATCTTCAGGAATATCTGCTAAACGTACCAATTCAACCACACTGGATAACGTTTGATCTTCTTCGACAACTTCCTGTAAAAGATAGCTAAAGATTGCCATTAATATCGCAGTTTCAGCTTTTTCCCAGAAATCATCGCCACCTTTTTTATTCGGATTAGTTGTATTTTTAATCAAGTTATTGACAATTTTCAGGATGTCATCTTCGTTTCTTATATAGGAAAGAAAACAATAAAACTGGGATCATTACAGAATATTATCATATAAATTGAAAACGGTTAGAACAAAAAAACCTATAGAGTTGGTTCTTTTAAATAATTTGTACTGAGTTAATATGATACGAATAAAGTACGAAAGCTAAATATAAATGAATAATAGGTCTATGTACTAGATTCCAGGCGCATTAAGTTATCATCACAGATAAAATTAAACCTATGGGTAAGCGCTTGTAATATATTGTTTTTAGTTTTGTTTGTACTAAAAAAAATCACAAGAAGTGGTCACTGGAGGAGATCCTGGCCTAATGAGTGGTCGGCACTTGATTCGATCGCTAGGTTAAGTTGCTCTTGCTGCGACCGGCTGATAGATGGGTGACCCATTCTAACACTGGTTTATATTTGCTATCTGACCTCCTCTGTATTTCGGAAGGCACGTAAAACAGTGGGACCCGATTAATGTCACTATGTGATATTAGTCATACGGTTGTAGAGATCGTGGGGGATCCGAGGATGACGTCAGATGGCAATCGGTCATCTTAATTCGGCCCACAGCCAGATCTTTTCCAATATAAGCAGACGCTGGTACTACTAGACCGGGATAACGCTAGGGAAAAAAAGAAGACTACAAGTTGTCACTACTTTAAGAAGTGTAAATACCTTGTATGTTAAAATATACAAATCTGATATAATATCCCTAGAAATAAAAAAAAAACAATCCCAATCTGTTGTCTTCTATAGCAGTTATGCGGTGCAACTTAAATTGTTTGTGTCAAAAAGGTCAGATTCAGTAAGGCTATTAGTATAGCTATAATGAAAATCATGTAATGTATTTTGATCAGTATCGGCGATTAAAAAATGTCAACACAGATTCTTATCTGTATTATTCCTCATATCACTGCATTTCATTCGCTATTTTGAATAAGTGCGTGCTATGATTTGTGAGCAAGTCCTGACTTCTGATTTCAGTCTGAAGCCACCTCCTCAGGGGCTGAGTAAATTATTACACCTATAATATATAAAGTTATTGAACAGGTATATGTATAATTTAACTAACATTGCAACTGTCAAAAAATGTAAGATTCAATGAGACCATTGGCATAAATATATTGGCATCTATATTTAGGCAAAGTTAAGCGCCGTCACACTAAAGTTTTTTTTTTAATCTACTTTAATTTTGGGTTTTTGTCCTTCAGGACATGTCAAACCCATCATAACTTAAACTAGTCTATTACAAAAACATATTTAGGTTTCTATTTATATTGGTGAGTATGCGGCTGCTAATGTGCACATTTCATAGGCCAACTTAGATGTAGGGTCTGAAAGAGCACTTTGGATTAATCCCACATCCATTCTGTTCAGAGCAAACTTTTAAATACATTGTTGTCTTGATCCTTCATTTTTACTACACTCTTATAATATATATGTGTACATCATCAGCTGTGCCGCAAGTACTACAGTTTGGAGAAGTTTTTTTTTTCATTAAATATGAAAATTTATTGGATGGGTAGTGCCCAGACCGTAACCCAAATAATATTGTAGCGCGCGATCTTGTTATTGTTCCAAACCAACACTAAAATGATTCTTATTAACACACACAACTCCATTCCACTCGTTGTTCGAAATAGGTGCGCGCTATGATTTGTGGGCAAGTCCTGACGTCTGATTTCAGTCACGCGTCACCTTGTCAGGGGCTGGGTAATTTATTACACACTCATATCATCCGGGGTGTTATGGAGCAGTTATTTTTGCCGCTATATTAGTCGAGTTAAGGTAGATTTGGCTGTCCTCTTACAGTAACATTAGGGAAAGTATAGCGTCATAATATATAGATTTATGTTGTTCTTCACTTTCACTTGCGCAGGTTAATTCTTGGAGAATAATCTATACGAGATTGCCAGCTGGTCAGAAATCTTTAAATTTGCGTATCACATGTACAAAATTTTCATCTATAATTCAACTACATTTGACTGAGAATTTAATTGCATTACATATGATGATTAACAAAATATATTTGTTTTCTATATACGTAGTTGTGACATCACCCTGTTTCTATGCAGTTGTGATGAATTACCCTATGACATCATCCTATAATAGAATGTATTTAATATGTGTGTGTAAATCGTCTGGCAATGGTGTGCGTGAAGTTTGTTTTTAATAATTTAATATGTTTATAATGTAACCAATACTTTCTAACGGAACTACGTGAAAAATTCTTTCAAATCGGACCAGTAGTTCCTGAGATTAGCATGTTCATGCAAACAAGCAAACTCTTCAGCTTTACATTTTAGTATAGATGTCTGAATTTGTTGCGTATTAATCAATTTGAGGTCAGGGTCAATTTTTTTGATTCTACATTTCTCTTTTTTAGGGTATTTTGCTTTAGAAATATGTACTGTTAAAGGACTTGAGGAATTACCTGCTTTCAGAGACTGATGTTTAAGACAAAAAAATCTTTCAATGTTAGATAGTCTAAGATCGAGGAAAGCTAAGGCTATCATCACGCTAAAATTGAATCTAATTCTTTTACCTAATTTTACGCGGACTAAGTCGCGGACACAGCTAGAAATAAATATTATAATATATATTATATTACATCTATATCTTTATAATATATTAGCTTTTTTTATATATAACAAGGGCCAAAAGAGCAGATGGTACTCCTAAGTGACTACCGACACCCATGGACAACTGCAATAACAGGGGGATCGCAGATGCGTTGCCGGCCTTTGAGAAATGAGCATGCTCTTTTCTTGAAGGTCCCTAAGTCGTATCCATTCGGAAATACAGACGCTGGTAATTGATTCCACAGAGGAATTAGGAAGATGCTTTCTCCGAGGTTCAACCGCCAAGTTTTCTACACCTTCGATAGATTAAAACCATAAAGATTTTTCTTAACTGTAATTTTGTTCGATATTAGTTATACATCCATCAGATTTGCCTAAGGAAAGAACGTCTTAGAAATGCTATGAATGAGAGTTAGAAAATTTTCAAAAATTTTATTTGTGAGTTATAAATAAGAATTTTAACATGTTAATCTCATCGTTTTTAATAGTCGTACTTAATTTTTTTCTTAAGTCTTTCTTGTCGTTTTTCGTTTAAATTCCTTTATAATAAAAAAGTCTATTTTTTATTGTGGTGTTTCGCTTCGATCAACCTAACCTAACTACTATTATTGTAGGTACCTATTTCTTTCGACAAATTTCCTCAAATAGATAACTAGGAATAGATAACTTTTTTTGACCGTTATCTCTCTTGGTCGCCTCAGGTAAGCGAGCTCAGTAGGAAATTGTCGACCCCACGAGGCGCGCGGCTCCCGTAGCGTCGGGCGGACGTGGTCGCCCAGGCGCGTCCGGAGGAGGACCGATGTCGCAGACGGCGCAGGGTCGCGTGCGCGACGAGACCGGGGACGAGGTGCCACCGACTCCCCGCGAGCGGCTCCCCCGGGTCCCGCACGACGACATCCCGGAGCTGCCCGACGAGGAGCTGCCGGAACTCGCCCGGGACGAGGTCCCCGAGCCACCCGATCCGTCGCGTGAGATCATGGAGATGCCCGCGCCGGTCGGCCCGGTCTATCCGTCGGGCACGCTCTCTGGCAACCCGCTGGCGATGGCCGCCGGGCTTACGACGCTCAAGGCAACCGCCGAGGAAGGCTTCTACGAGCGTCTCGAAGAGCTGGGAGCGCGCTGGAAGCGAGGCATGGAGGAGGCCGCCTCGCAGGGAGATCGTCCGTACACCGTGAACCAGGTTGGCTCGATGGTGAGCCTGTCTGGAGCCTTTGATGTTTACCGTCCGCGCCGTGCCCACTATTGTATATAGCTGATTGTCTAATCAGAGAGCGAAACGCCTATCAATCCATGTCCGGGTCGGTGTGATTGTTGTGTAGTGAGTTCTGATCACGAAAAATGTTATGTTACTATATCGACGCCTCGTATATCTTGCCCGAATTCGGTCGGTGCGTTAATCTGCTTCCAAACGTTCGGTACGTTATTTGAATACATTTGAAGTTACAATGGTGGGGACGTAGGCAGGCAGGCAGGTAGTACGCATGTAGGACATGCGTACCTACATACATACATACATACATGCTCGTGAAAAACATTACGCTACTTTAGGGTCAGTCGGGTATTTAATTACTGAAATTGATAAACGTTGTTTTACCTAAGTTGAAAAGCCTGTCCTTGACCATCACAAAAAAAAACCTAAAAGCTAATTACGAAAAACTATTGCTATCAAATCATCGGATCTTCTTCGAGGCCGCGCTCACCGAGATCGCGTCGACGAGGGGGACGGAGTACCCGCCCTCGAGCAGGCGGCGCTGGGCCTTCTCCGATGCCGCCGCCCGCTCGTCGGGACCCGTCGTGCTCTGCAGGGCCAGCAGCGCGTCGTCGATCTCGTCGACCGGGTGGCCGTAGAAGAACGACTGGTTCTCGTAGAAGGAGCTGTAGACCACGCGCAGCACGTCGGGATCCGCGCGGGCTGCGGCATAAGCCATGAGTTGTACGTAGGTGCCTGCTGCTGCTGGAAGGAGGCTGGCGGGGGCTGTTGGTACATGGGATAGCCCTGGGTCGAATAGCCTTGCGGACCGTACCCCTCTGGGGGCCCTCCCGTCGTCCCAAACTGCTGCAGTTGTTGCTTCGTTTGAGCCTGCTGCTGGTAGGTGTAGCTTGCCTGCTGTTTGCTCATATCCATCTGCCCCTTCATACGGCTCTCGTCTGAACATCCAACCGATCGCTTTGTTGTAAGTTGTACCTACATGTCTTTGAATGTCGGTGGCGATGGCTCCCGGATGGAGGCTGTATACGGTGACTCCCTCTACGTCAGCTTCTGTTATGAATAACAAAGTTCAGTAATTAGATAATTTTTGTAACGCAAAAAGAGGAAATAATTTCGACAATAATTCTGGGCTTTGTGATACTAAGTTATTGCTATACTCCACGTTGTATTGCGGACATCCATCAGACGTTAAGCCCAGCCATACATAGCTAGTAATAGCTCAAGGTTTTGTCCTTAATGTTCCAAGATCGGACGGAGCCTACGATAACAACGGTCCTGAACAAACAAACTTTTTTTGTTTAAAAAACCAGTCAGATAAGGCATTTTTTAGGTTTGCTCTAGTTTTTATCTCGTGGCTGTTGTGTACAGTGGAGGAGTTCGGGGGTTGAAGTGGCCCTGGTGTTGTAGCACTCTGTTACCTATAACACAGGCATTAAGTTGCCTACCTTAGGAACAGACGTCCGTGTGTCATACAGTCCCGTATATATTTGTATATATTTATTCTGTAGTGTTGGTATACATAGAGGGTAGTTGTTCATAGAGTATATATACAGAGACAATTAGATAAGCGAGGCAGTTGTGTTACGACCATTGACTTGGTTACAACTATTTAAGTACATTGTGATCAGTGTGAGGACGACGCGTGCATACACTAATTTGGTGAGTTATAATTACAGTAAATATTTAATAATATTTACGTAGTATCACTGGATACTACACATTCCATCCGGATATTTTTGAAGTATGACAGGCTAAGTCGATGTTTTGAATTTCCTAACATTTTGACTTAAAGATTCTTTTTAACATCTTAAAGAATTCCTAATATTAAAAAAAACATTTGAAGAGTTAGAAATAGCGCCATGTTTGGTAGCCAAATTGGGCCGGCGCGTCCGGGTACCAGTACCTCTTTCTTACATAAGACCGGTGTGGAGTGGCGGCAATGCTGTCGCGTCAAGTTATTTTTCGTTCGGTTTGTAAGACTTCCCGGTGGCCTACACTCGTCATTAAGGTTGGCAATACATCTTCTTACCTCCTGGTCGTATAGATGTCTATGGGCATCAGTAGGCTTAGCTGCCTGCTGCATAAAAAAATACCTCTCAGAGTTTATTTGATAACATGATGAAATTGTTACGAACTTAGTAGTAGTGGTCCGATATTGTCGTATCGTATCAACGTTCGCGTAAATTGCACAAGCATCGGATTCAATACGTCCGCAATCAGAAACACTCGCCTAAGCGACACAAGAGCCTCGATATCAAACCCATTATAACTATACACTATGTATTTAGCACTCTGCTTAATATGAAAATTATGTGCACAAATTACGTATGCAATGTGCTAAGTACAGAATGTGTGCAAGACGGAATAATTCTAGGAATTCTGTCAAGCCATCTCAGGTGTTTCCCAACCCATATGAGCTAGAGGCGCATCTAACTGCTTTTTAGTAGTGTAGTTGGCTATAAGCGTTAGTACTCAGGTACTTATCAGTTAGCCCCTTGTTATATATTTATTTAAAAAAATATTTTGACTTTAACTAACGTCCACTGTATAGTCGACTAAGAAAGTTACTATTTTGGATGACAGTTCCTACTTTGCTAAGAGTTATTATTAGAAATTAATGTAACGTATAACAAGAAAAAATGAGCCTTTTAATAACTTGACGTGCAAACGACATTCGACCTTAACGTGGCAAAGCTACATAAATTCTTAGTGGACTATACAATCAACCCTTGTACCTTGCCTATGTGGACTAAGAGAAAGCCTGGGTTATTTTGGACAGCTGGCAGTGCCAAATTGAGGACCATTCCGTCGAGATGATGACATATGACATATGACTGTTCATATTCCAGGTGGTCTGTCAAAACCAATCCAGATGCACGGGGGGATTAGACAAGGGGATATTATATCCCCCAAATTATTCACCAATGCTATCCTAGGACGTCTTCAAGACTCTAGACTAGAGTGGACTTGGTATAAATATCAACAGTGAGTATATCTCACACTTCCGATTCGCAGATGATATTATCATCGTAGCAATCACCGCAAGAGATGCAAAGTATGTCCATATATGCCGAAACTTTGGGGAAAAAATGGTGATAAAATATAACTTCATATATTTTCGTCGAAATTTAATAAATTTTGTAATTGTTACATTTGCTTACTAGATCGCAATGGATTTTATGAATTCAAGCAAAATTCATCTCGAGTTCGAAATGATTTTACAACGCCGATTTTGGGCGTGAAAAATAATTTCCTAAAAAATAACCCTTCTAATCTAACAATCTCTAAAGACAGAGCGAGTTTTAAAAATACCATAATCAGGATAATAATAACATAAATCATCTTTACACAACAAAAAACGAGGCAGTGATCGACTACAATTAGTTTTTCAAAGCGACTATGGTAATTATAGAACTTTAAGCTCTTTACTTAAGTCTCAAAAGCTCGGTCGTTTTTTTACAAAGCGCGGCGCTTCTGATTTCAAAACCTGCAAAATTCCAATACACGGCGCTTTTAAATACGCTATCAAAGTTCAACCTTTAAAGGGATGTCTTTCAAATCTCAAAACTTGTCTTTTCAAAATTCAAAACTTGTCTCATATGGAAGTGTTCGATCAGAATGCCACAATAACATTATACTTCAAGAAAAGAGTATTTCTCAAAGGCCGGCAACGCATCTGCGATCCCCCTGGTGTTGCAGTTGACCATGGGTGTCGGTAGTCAGTTAAGAGTACCACCTGCTCGTTTGCCCCTTGTTATAAAAAAAAAATACAATATCACCCGCTGAATTTCACCACTGGACATCTAGTCGGAACTCGTAAATTAACCCAGACGCCCTTAAGTCCACGAATTTACAACAACTTTGGGCTTTAATATGAATTTTCTGCCTTGCAAACACTTTCTGTAGAACCAGTTGCCAAGTCCAGTATATCCAAACCGATTTATTTACAGGTTTTTGATAGAGTTCAGTAACAAATGCTGATTCCGGCTTTTGAGAACCAATGCTCTTTTATTAAAAAATGTTTTTTTATCGACTTATATATTTATAAACTTTGAACAGAAATTGGGACCAGGACTAGTCGAAGATGCGACTTTGAAAATATTCGTGCTGCGCGCACATCGAACCCTCCGTAGTGTCGACGCGGTTTGCATTGGTTGCAAATGGTTTGCAAAAGCTTGACACGATAAAGACTTGCCTCCTGTGGGCCCAGCATGAATATTTTATTCAAAGCATCTGATATCCTATTTTACAACTAAATGTACAGCATAAATTAATAAACAAACACAAATAAGTCGAATAACGCCAGAATATTCGTAGTTGAATGAAGTAAATATATTAGTCAGCTATATATCAGACTATAATTCACAAGTCCCCATTTCACTCAATAATTAGATGCGGCAGAATCATATATTAAATGATATAATAAATTTAAAAATTAATATTTTTTTAAATGTTAAATTATATCTAAAATATTAACTCACACAGAGTTCTACATAGCTGACTAAAGACGAATTAAAACTATTTTCTTTGCTAGAACTGTCAAGGTTCGTTAATTTTGATCTTGTCAACGTTTCTTTGTTCTTTTTTGAAATCCTTGTGTAAACAGAATTACCCTTGACCCTGAAAATAAAACAGCAGTTAACAAACTAATTGATGCTTTATCCTTAGAGGATAATTAATTACAATAAATTGATTTCAAAACTAAAATCGATGGGGCTCCTCGCGGACTTCTGTGACTCCCTCTACGTTGCGCCTTATTCCTCCCTCCCTCCCTCCTCCCCCTTCCTCCCCCGGCCACCGCCCCCGCCCCTGCTCCCCCCCCCCCGCCCCCCCCCCTCCCCCTCCCCCTCCCCTACCCCTGCAGACACTAAAGCTAGTATTATTCTCAATTACCCGCCGAATGGTCGGTTTTTGTATTTCTTATTCAACCCCAACCCCATGGGCTCTAGCATCATGGAATTCTTTCCTACTCTGCCGTGTGTCCTTGCCCAACCACTTGACTCTTTTTACGTTGCGTGCCTTAATTGCTTCATCGCATTCCACATCAAACCACATCATATGTTCTATTTGGAGGTCTCCGTTCTGCTTTACAGTATTGCTCTGCTGCTCCAGTGATTGACGTCTTCAATTCTTTCCACTGAATTTCCACTTCTTTGTCATCACTTACAGCAGGGTTATTATGGTGTCAGATGGCGCATCTAAACAACTGTTTTGGATAACTAAATAAAAACTGACGAGTTTTATACATAAAAAATATATTGTCTGCTCTTGATGTAAAATGGGGCGTGTACCCTCACTAAAACCGCCGTAAACCTTTGGAGGTCCAAGCACCACCAGTTGGGAAACGCCGGTTTAGGAGCTTACGCTAAACAGCTCTTACCAACAATAAGTCTAATAAAACACAATCTTTTATTCTATATTCCTCGAAACCTCCTCCTAAGATCTGTTGCCTATTCGGCGCATTGAAAATTTGGTTGCCTTAACTTAATGCACGGGTTTGCAGCTCTCCGTCTTTCTGCTCCACTTTTCCCTTCGTTTGATGTACATTGCATATCTAATTTTGTCTGTGCCCCTTTTTTTTTGTAGAGAACCCCGCTTAGTTAATATGTACGTGTCGCTCGAGCACGTCAAAATCGTCAAGATCGGAGAGACGCAAACCTAGTCATAAAGGACACAGGTCCCAAATCAACTATGGGCCATCAAGTCCACTTGGAAATAAATGAGAGAAGCTTTACCACAAGAGAGTGAGCCAACAAAACTGCAGATTTCACTATGCTCAGGTATGCAAGCCTTGAGATGCAAAGCAGAACAGATACACAGATGAGTCACTTAGGGGAAAATGCTGGTTTTCCTTGAATGTTGTCTTCGATTATGACAAGGAACACAAAATTTACAAAATAACAGCAGCATTTCCCTTGTTATTTTCCACAAGGGTAGTAGAAAAGAGCAGTAGGGGATGCAGTAAGGATAATATTATGACGAACCCTTTTCCTTCCCGCCAACTTCATATAAAGAAAGAGCAGGGAAGGGAAATGGAGTTGGCGGAAGAGGGTGTCACATGTCGCTCTACTTTTTAAACGATTCAAATTGGTCTCTCGTTTGCGACCTTATACAATAGTATGTAAATGATAGTGCAGATGAAAAGTGGTGTAACGACTGTTTTTCGTTGTGAGTAGTCGTCAGGTACTACGACCATTCATTTTATTTTTGTTGCGATTTGTTTGTGATCTTCATTTTTTAAATTGAATCACGCATGTAGTGTCGCCCTCTATGTGAATTTATTGGTTAAAAATTTTATTTTTAGTCTTATCTTATGGACTACACCTGGTTCTTGTATTCATAACAAGCCAAAATAAATCAGCTCTTGTGTCTCGCAGACGGACAATGATCCCAAACAAACTCTCAAATCCTCCTCTGAACGGCTCCAAAAACCCTTCAAATTAAAGTTTTGTGGTGGCTAAGTCAAGTCTTTTTCTCATTTTGTGCTGTCCGAGCCGGCTCTTATTTATTTAGTGTGTGTGAGTGCTGGATGAGTGGCCGGTTTGCAGAGTTGCCCTGAGTTTGCAGAGTGTTTGTTTGTCCCAGGGGCTGCGTTCACACGAGATCCAATGAGTTGGTACTCGAAAGGCCGTTGACCCTAGGTATACAGTTTTGTGTGAAACAGCCTTTACTTGTTTTATTTTAAATTTCGTAAACACACAGAGCATTTTAAATGTACACACATGCTGATAAATTAACACACACAACAATAGTTACCACTGCTAAGTATATAATAAAGATCATAATTGTTTTTTCACTTCAGCAGCTCAAACATGTAAGTTTTGCTGCGTAAAAACAGTGGGCAAATTTGAATCACTCTTTACGCTCGTGATTTAATCTTAGAATCCCTCGCTTGTTTGCAAGGTCGTGATTCAATTTTAGAATCCCTTGCTTGCTCGCAAGGTCATGATTCAATTTTAGAATCCCTCGCTTGCTCGCAAGGTCGTGACTCAATTTTAGAATCCCTCGCTTGCTCGCAAGGTCGTGATTCAATTTAAGAATCCCTCGCTTGCTCGCAAGGTCGTGACTCAATTTTAGAACCCCTCGCTTGTTTGCAAGGTCGTGATTCAATTTTAGAATCCCTCCTTTGATCGGGACTCGAAATCAGCACTCGCATAAAAAAAGCAGTTTTGCTCACTTGTTGCCCAAGTAACTATTGTTACAATACTCTTCCGTTTATTAATTAAGAAAGAAAGTGAAACTTTATTTTGATATTTTTGCTTTACTATTATTTATTGAGGTAAGCCAGGTCAGGCCATCTAGCGTGTATGTCTGTGCCGATAGTGTATTCCTCACGCACGAGTGCATCGAGCCAACAATGAATTATGCATACATGCAGGCATAGCTGGATCGCGTTTAGATCGCAATATGCACATACCTGTTCAATTCATAGTATTTCATAGATGGAAATATTCATATTACTTCAGTACGTCAATGTTATTGATACATACCTTTAGTCTTCTTTTTCCTGGCGTTATCCCGACCGAGAACTAGGGTCCGCTTAGATTGTAAGACTGTCGTCTGACGTCATCCTCGGAATCCCCATAATCTCACGACTAATACCATTAAGTGACATTTATCGGGACGCACTGTTTTACTTGCCTTCCGAAACGCGGAAGAGGTCTAATCAAAAAAAAGTGCTAGAATAGGTCATCAATCTATTATCCGGCCGTGGTAAGAAGCGCATAACCTAGTGATCCACTCAAATACCAGCCACTCATTAAGCTACGGTCTCTTCGTATCACGTGGTAGCATCGTATGTCATAAAGAGTCGGATCCACCTTACATTACAAAGACATGATTTAGGAATGGTAGAGTTGATATTTGTAAATACGTTTTTAAGTTTTTTAAAGACTGATTTTTTTAAAGAAGGATACTATATACTGTTGCTGATTAAAGTTGACTATAGTAAGAACTGCTTGCTGCTGTGGGCGACTCAAATGCCAGCCACTGATAGGGTTACAGCGTCCTCAATCATACCCTCAATAAAAGAGCATAATCGTTTCTCAAAGGCAACCAAAGCTTCTGTTAGCATTTGTCCTTAGGCGTATATATTTGTTATTGCCTGTCTGTTAAATATCAACTTAAAAATTTCTATTACAAAAGGTAGAGACTAAAACCTGTGTAGAGTCCATCTCTTGATGATGTTTCGATATTGAAGCGTTACTTGCGTTGAGGCACATAGGAAATTCAGTGTAGTGCTTTGCTTTGGTGGCGGGTTCGGTTGTGTGGCTTTTAACAGCAAACTAATTTAGCTTTCGTCACAGCCGTTCGAAAAAGTTTAAATGACACTGGGGGATAGGTTTTTGTTTTTTTTTCTTATCTTTTTTGTAATTATTATTTTGAACTAAATTCATTTATTATGTTCTCTGTTTAACTTATAAGATTGATTGTATTTATATTTAAATTGCTTATATATAATGTAATCATTTTGGCCTTAGATTTCTCGTATATTCAAATTTGTAACTTATATATTATGTATACCGCTGTTCTTCTTCCTAGCGTTATCCCGCTTAAATACCAGGGTCCGCTTAGATTATAGAGCATGTGACTGTGGGGCGAGTTAAGATAATCGATTGCCATCTGACATCATCCTCGGAACCCTCACGATCTCTAGTTCCTTACGACTAATATCACAAAGTGACATAATTCGGACTCCACCGTTTTACGAGCCATCCGAAACACGGAGGAGGTCGGATGTCAAATATAAACCGGTGATAGAATGGCTTACCCATCTATCATCCGGTCGCAGCAAGAGCAACTTAACATAGCGATCGACTCAAATGCCGACCACTGATTAGGCCATGACCTCCTCTTTCACATTCACGTTTTCATGCTTAAACCGCTGAACTGATTTTGATGAGTTTCGGTATGGGGATTGGATCTTGGGGAAGAACACTTAACTACTTGTTTTCGCGAAAATTTAATTTGAAAGAGGTAGGATAGGTATGAAAACTTTGTATGAATATCGAAGAAAAGAACGCTTGCAATATCTCGTGTTGAAGCTGGTTGTCATATACAACATAGACATATCGTTAATTGGTTGTTAATGTGGATTTATCATACAAAACATAGTTTCAAATTAGACGACGCGTTACACGATTTCCATTAAAACATTTCGCAAATGCACCGCTCTAGCGTTCAACTTGCGAGAGTGTGAATTGTTCAAAAAGCGATTTTCAATTAAAATTTCGCCCTCCGCCTTTGACAGACGTTTCATTAACCTGGTTCGATTCCGCGAAATTTCCTTCATAATTTCATGTATGTATGAATTCCTATCAGTTTGCCGACGTGTCCAAATTACGTTAGTTATGAGGATAGATTGAAAAATTACAAATTAGATAGTTTACGTTTACGAAGAGCTGTGCTAGGTTTCTTGTAGTTTAAGTCTTGTATGGGGATTCCAGGTAAGTCGCTTATCAAGATATAATCCTAGATAACGAATCTGTTCCACAGGAGTCAGAGGACTATTGTTAAAGGATACAGTAGGACATGTTGCGGGTTTACGACGTAAGGTAAAGGTTATTTGATGGGATTTGTTAGGATTAATTTTGATTCTCCAGTTTTTACACCATTCTTCAAGGGCGGCAATACAACTAAATGTTGCTGGGCAATGAAACAATGAGAAGCTAAACGAAATTAATAGAGTGACGAAAGTCGCTTAGTATGGTGCTTTCTACATGTGACGCTTCAACTTGGATGGTATATCTGTTTTCTATGTAGCCCCTCAAATATTGGGTTTTCAAACCAGTTGGACCTGAGCCCAGGGTCTTTTTTCGAAAATCATTTTTTTGACCCACTTAATATTTAGCAGTGAGAAGTCCTTGGTGACTTTTTATTTTTTCTCGCTATTTGAAAAATTAAATGATGAATTTTCGGATTCGCTGTTCTCACCAGCGATAATTATGAACTCTAATTCCATGCCAAAATGCCGATAGTATTTTTCTTCTTTCTGTTGTACATGTCAAGTGTTACCCCACATCTCTTCATCAATTTGACTTAAACGTTCATTAGTTAAATTCATTATGCCCGTCACATTTTGGTCAACATTATGCGAAGCAATGTAATTTTTTAAAATTCCCTTAGCAACCCTACATGAGATGATAAATAACTATATTATAAGGCTTCTAATAGTTTATGTAGCTATTATTACTCGAAACGAAACTTCTCATTTCATTTGGTTAGGGTTAAGAGTGATTTTAATATTTTATGTTTTATCACAACAAACATTTTTACGTACTTTTAGCAACCCTACATGAGATGATAAATAACTATATTATAAGGCTTCTAATAGTTTATGTAGCTATTATTACTCGAAATGATTGGCAGAATTATTTCTAGGTTCGTCTAATTTTAGCCTACATTGTCGACACTTAGTAAATATCCCAAAGTACAAGGTTCATATCTTACAGTTTTGACGTTTTTTGGCCGCTATTGAACGTGGTACAAAGTCAGTGACTTGTAATCCCATTGGCAACCCTAACCGTGACTTCTACGTCACACCCTGCTCGATGGGTGTTGATGGGACCTATGAGCGAACACGTTTACACGTCAAAAATGACAGTGCTCAGCACTTTACAGGATGCAGATCCTTAGGCAATGCCTCTGATCCTGCAGAACCAAAGCTGGCAGGTTGTTTGCCACCATCTTCATTCAACAGACAGGTCAGAGAGAATGAGGTAGCTTTCGGCAAATAAATATTACAGTTGCAAAGATGACGACAGCAACAACACTAATGATGCTATTGGCGCTGAGAATTTTCTAGGAACAAGGAGCAGCTTAGGGTCTACAAGAATAATAAACGTTATTAACATTCAGGACATAACTCATTCTAAAATGTGTCCTAAATATACTAAGTTGAACATCTGCGGTTCAAAAAGCTTCCGGCATTTTCTGGTCACTGAAGCCTTAGTTCTCGCTACACAAAACTCTCCGCCTCACCTTGACTACCCTCTAGTGTAACATGTTTAGATAATGCATCACGTGAAATTGTTTCACTAATATAAAATAATGTGCTCAAGTGGTGACTTCACACCGTAACGTTTTTTTGTACCTCTCCTCCTAGTCGTTCCGTAACATTTTACCAAAACACATATTTTCGGAAAATAGACAGTAAAAAAAATTACAAGACCATTTTCAGTTAAAAATTACAATTATATGGTACCTAACGTAACGCTTTTTTTTAATACCGTCTCCGAAACCCACACCGTTACGTTTTTCAAGACCCACCCCTCCGGCATACTGCGTTAGGTAATATTTGAACGACCGGCAACAATGGAGAGTAATATAGAAGAAAGGTCTGAGTAGTGGATCAAGGGTGTGAGCGGGCATTGCAGTAAGTTTACATGTGATTTTAACATGTAAGAGAAGACTGAAATATTGCATAGCAAACTGCTTTTATTAGAGAAGACCCCATGGAGATGCTGTGTTGTGTGATTGCGATTAATTGTCCTGCCCTACATTAAAATCTGAAAAGTCTTGCTATTATCTTGGGCTTTTACAATTGGTAGTAGTACTGCGGGTTTTGGAATAACAGTGGGGAGGCCTGGCCTGGCCTGGTGTAGTAGTAGTGGGGGTGTCAGTAGTAGTACTGCTGTGGGTTTTGGAATGACAGCAGGTGGAACTGGCCTTGTGGGGTGGGGGAAGGGTAAGAGGAGGAGCACTCTCTCCAGAGACTTGGTGGTGGTACTGGTAGTGGTAGAGGCGGTGATAGGGGTAGTAGTAGTGGTAGTGCTGGTAGTTGAAGTCGGTTAAAAAGAAATTAATTCAACTACGCAGGTAGAAAAAGGACAGAGAAATTGTTCGTGGCAACAGAAAAGCACACAGTTGTGGACTTTAGGACATCGAGGTGATGAGGGTGGAATTTCAAATTTTGACGGGATGGATGTCCTGTGGTGAAATTCAGTTGCTGATATAGGTGCGAACAATTCCTCAGTACACTTCCCATCATATATGCGATAAAGGATGCAGAATGAACCCAAACCTCTCCACAATGCCAGAGTAATATATTGAATGAATATTTAAACAGTTCTAGTTTCCAATGCCGGAGCCAGACATAGCTCCATTTAAATGATCATTTCAATGATCATGTAGTGTGGCCAGGGACATTGGGTAGCTACGCAAAGTTTTATAGAACTTTGTAGTCTTCAAGGATAAAAATGTACAAACACATTGAGCTATGTCTGGCTCCGGCATAATATTGAACTAAAGTTTTGACAACTTAACATTTAATATACCACATTTAACGAATGCGCCTATCCCAAGCGGTAATATAAAATGTTTGTAGAACATTTTAGGTAAAACTGAAAGCATATGGGATCACTTAACACACACCCGTCCGGAACTGATAACAGATTTCTCAAATGGAGACATAGCTGATAACTCGTATTACCTCTACAAGAGAGACGTCCAAATGATGAGGGAGTTGGGATTGGATTTCTACAGATTCTCCCTATCTTGGAACAGAATCCTTCCGTCTGGATTTGCCGACAAAATCAATGAAGCAGGCGTTCAATATTACAATAACTTCATCGATGAAATGCTCAAATACAATATTCAGCCAGTTGTCACATTATTCCATTGGGATCTACCACAAAGGCTGCAAGATCTAGGTGGATGGGCGAATCCCGAAATTGCCACTTGGTATACCGATTATGCGAGGACAGTGTTTTCCCTTTTCGGTGACAGAGTCAAATACTTCATAACCATGAATGAACCCCATCAGATCTGTTACTATGGCTATGGACAGCAGAGTTTGGCTCCAGCTTTAGATTTCAAAGGGGTGGCGGAATACATGTGCGCGAAGAATCTATTGCTAGCCCATGCCAAAGCGTATCACATATACGATCAAGAATTTAGGCCAGCACAAAATGGCAAGGTATTTCTTTCATTCAGCGCCCAATGGTATGAACCTGCCAGTGATAAGGAGGAAGATATTGAAGCGGCACATGATGCTAATCAATTTAATGTAAGTTATTTTCTTATATTTATTTATAGGTACTAAAGCTTACGCAATTTAGCATCGAAATATCCCTACACGATGCGTATACCTTCACTGACGTTATTTCTTCCTGTCCAACTAAATTTGATACATTTCTACGATTGTTACTTATGATGACTAATAGAGAACTTACAATAGCTTTTGACAAGCTAAATGTACATCAAGGAGAGAGAAGCAAGGATTGAAAGCAATTAACCATTTTTTTTTTCAGTGGGCTCAGTACACATGGCCTGTGTATTCCGAAACAGGCGACTTCCCACCTGAGATGAAGAAGAGAATTGCTGCTAAAAGTTCTGAGCAGGGATACCCAAGATCCAGACTGCCTGAATTTACGCAGGAAGAGATTGACCTTATCAAAGGAACTTCTGACTACTTCGGACTAAATCATTATTCAACACTGTATGTGTACCGTAACGAAAGTGGACAGACCTATGCCGTGCCATCGTTTGATGATGACATCGGAGTTACGACATATCAATTGGCCGAATGGAAGATTGGAGAGTCTGAGTTTACTAAGGTATTGTTACACCTAGAAGGATTTAACTACTTTAAACAAATAGACAAAATTTAACGTTTATATATCTAGGATTTTATCCCCATAAAAATTATTGAAATGTAAGAATCTAAATAAAATAGGTTCTGAACGCATTAAGAATCGTGATCTTTGATACTTTTTCAGTACGTGCCATGGGGCTTTAGAAAACTCCTCAACAGGATCAAAGATGACTACAATAACCCTCCTGTCTTCGTCACTGAGAACGGAATGGCAACTTACACTAGTCTCATAGATGAGGACCGCGTCCAGTACTACAGGGGATACCTTGGAGCCATGTTGGATGCTATTGAGGATGGTTGTAATGTCGTGGGGTATACTGCCTGGAGTTTGATGGACAATTATGAATGGACACAAGGATATACGTGAGTTCTGTTTAGCCAATTTTTCGGTTTATTTCGAGCCACCTACTCTTTAGTTGATGTTATTGTGTTTGTGCCCCTTGTATACAATGAAATATGTATCAAAAATATTTTTTATATATGTAACAAGGGGCAAAGGAGTAGGCAGTTCACAGAACTAACTGCTCTACTAGCAGACTCGCAGATAATTTTGCAGGCCTTTGAAAAATTAATATACCCTTGGTTCTATAGAGAAATTATTGTGCTAAGTAGGAAACTAGCACATCTTAAGGTTGTTGGTTTTGGCGCTTTGACGAGTGGTTGGATTTTTGAGTTCCGACACGATAACGCGGTTGATTTCAGTTGTCGGTATTCGTTCTTAAAAAGACCTTTTACGGCAGAAGTCAGTGCAGTGCTGTGATTTTGTGGCGATTCGTTAGTGTCAGATTCGTTAACAGTATTACACGCATCTTTTTCACTTGTGCATTTAGTATTAAGCAACACCACATTTAGTAGATTTATCTTTGATCAACAGTCAACGTTTTGGCCTCTACGAGGTGAACTACAACAGCATCTACCGCACCAGAACTCCTCGCAAGTCCGCCTACATCTACCGGGAGGTCCTCCGCACACGCCAACTCGACGAACACTACGAACCCGATTGTCATTCGCAGGTGATAGCTAAGGCAATTAGGAACCTGTACGGCTGACTTAGCGTTACAACATCGCAAACGATCTTTGGTTAAGTCCCCCTTCTCGTCTCAGGACTAACTTTTCTTCTTCATTAGTTAGGGATTGAGTTAGTGTAAGGGCCGTTTCAGGCTTCTCTTAGTAGTCAAAAAAAGGCATATAATGACCGGTTTGATACAATTAGTTTTTCGAGAAGGATATATATACGCTCCGTCAGCGGGCTGCCTCTGGGTCCAGGCTGCAGGCATCACCGAGACTCCCGAGGACCATCCGCCTCCTGTGGACTCTGTCCCGGCCCGGATCTCTGCCGGGACTGGCCTTCGCCCCCCCTCCTAGTCACACATCGGTTGCTCGCCTCTGTTTTTGTTTCCTCTCTCACTTTCGTCCCGTATTCTCGGCCATCTTGTCGGGGCTGTGACGCCTGCTGGGCGGAGCCGGATCTGAGTTACTGTCTTCAGCTGAATTCAAAAACTGTTCACCTCCGACATCAGAGTAACGGTTTCCCCTTTTGATAAACCTATTCCATTCCCTTTGCGAAATATTGCTGTAGGGTCTTACATATAAAGAAAAAATACTCAGATTAACCCCACTGTTTAGAGATACTCAAATTGACACGCTGATTGCGTCACTAATTCCGGAGAAATCCCTATTCTCTTTGTACCTTATGCAATAAAATACATGTTGAACGATAGGTATGTATACGTACAGGTTAGGACAATGTAATTTGCCGGTAGACGAACCAATGTAATCAGTATAATGTATGTACTTACGTAGCTTGAATTTGCGTGAATTGACTTCGCAGTCCGACTCGTCGCCACTTATTGTGTATTTTGGTGGATGTAAACAATGTATGTACTTATTACACAGTAACTTTATTAACGTATATAACACGTAACGTATATGATATAGGTATTTTATGCGTCGAACCCGGCGCGGTCGGCTTCACCCGCGGCACCGCCGGCATCGTCGCCGCCGCCCACGACACCTGTCCTGGCAACCCCGCCGGGCGCCTGCAGCTCTCCTGCGGCACCCCACCCAGCCGCTGGCCCGCCATGGGCGTCACCCTCAGCGCCGGCGGCGCCCTGCAGTGGCTGCGCGACGCCCTCCAACCCCTGCTCGGCGACGACCAGTTGTCCTTCGAGCGGCTCATCGACCTCTGTGTTGGAAAAGACATTTTTTTACAAACCAGGACGCTACATAAAAACCGGGATAGCTTTTACTTTCTTTTTAGGACTCCCTAAACATCAGGACATGTCCTAAGAAATCAGAACAGTTGGCAACCCTAAGGTATAGGTACCTTGACATAGAATTTATGCATTCTGAAGTATTTTGCTATATAATTTTACCGTTCCTCAACAATTGTCCCGTTAGTTTAAGTTTTATTGTAAACGCGGAGCCTATGGAGTGAGGGCGCAGTTTTCTTCTGTCTGGCCGTGCGGCTATTTCTTATGGTTCTGGCCGTGACGTAAGATTGGGCCATTTTCTGCTCTTGAGGATTTACGATAGCTTCCAATGACCCGGCCGATAGGATGTGTTAACCGTCGGAAAAATGCTTTGCGATGATAAGTGTAGTTGTCACCTGTGCCGCGAATGAGGTCCTGCTCCTCGCTATGACCCTGGAAAGACGTACCCTTCTTCCTCCTATTCTGTTAACGCTATACCTAGTATCATCTTTTATATCAATAGTCTTGCTATCCTTTTTTGGGCGGGTTAATAGTCTCAGTACTGGTTTTTTCCCGTGTTTTCCTAGCACGATAATCTCGAGTGCTTATATCGCGTCCGCTTTTGGGCTAGTCTTTAACATTCGGATTTTGGTTAAGTGCTGTAATGGTGTTTGTTTGTATGTGTTCGTGTAAAATCACTTTCGTTTCTGTCATAAATTTAGGCCAAAGTATCAGTGACGTGTCGAACTACAATTTTTTCAACTCTAGCTCAAGGTGTCAAGGGCTTGTCAAAGTTCTTGCTAGTTGTCATTTATATGGCGCTTGTCAAATGTTTCCCTTCAATTTTCAATTATCTGTCAAAATCTAAACCAAATTATCGCTTACCTTTCAAAGCCCTGTCATTTATATTTCATTTGTCAACTTTAGAATTGAATGTTCGAAATAGTGTGTGTCTGTACACACACCATACTCTTTCATGGCTTAAGTAACATTTATCAAGATAATGAAACCCCAATATAAATACCCTAGAATAAACAAGCGACGACTGAATATAAAAATTTTCTTGTTAAAGATGATAAACTATTTCGTTGCTCCAAAAATAAATGTCCTTTAACCACAGAGTTTTCGTGGAAGGAAGTAGTTCCACTAGAACTTCAAGAAAGCATTATTAAAGAGAAAACAAATACTGTAGAAATTTCAACCATAGTTCAAGAAGTTACGGAAAATTTGTTGCCTTCAAAATATCGGCACATACCTGCTGAACCACGGGGAAGGTCGAATATTTAGAAACCAGCGTTAGAATGGGTCACCAAACTATCACCCGGCCTCGATAAGAACTGCTTCACTTAGTGATCGATTCAAATGCCGGCCACTGATTAAGCTACGATCTCGTCATAACATTAAAAATCAGCAAAAGTTGCAACACGAAAAAAAAATTGTTGACAAACAGTGGAAGAATACTAGACGGTCTATTGTATTAGTCTATTTAAAATAAAAAATACATGCGTATAAAACATTTTTCAGTCAATAATTTATAACGCAGAGCAACAACAAATCAACAATATCCGGATGGCGGCGGAATCGTAAATTTTTCTAGCTATAAATGTGTCCACTGCCCACGAATTCACGAAGATGGCGCAACACTTGTCTGTGTGTCGCAGCAATTGTGGGAAAACCGGAAGTGTGTTATAATTTCAATTATAAAAAATAATAGCATCCCACAAGAAATCTACTATGTGATATAAATATGTCAAAAATTCGCCCTCACACTTTTCACGCTGAAATGGAGGTGTCATGTGCAAATAACAGCAACGAATTTTAAACGAATTTGCAATCGACCTAAAATAGGAGGTGGTTCTCATTCGACTGGGTTTTTTTCATGTTTGTTACCATTGAACTTTCGACTGGGTGAAAAAAAATTGATGATTCTTTTTTTACTTAAAGAATCTGGTTTCTTCTCTAAGGTCTGACAATTTGAAATCAGTTTTTTTTGGTTAAAATTTCATATTATTCACACCTCTGTGGAATAACTTGCTAGCTCCGATGTTTCTATACCAATACACCTTAGAGACTTTCATGAAAAGACCATACTCAAAGTTCAACCAAGCATCTGCTTTTCGAAAGTCCAGTTTTCTATAGGTGTTAGACTAGAATAATACACCATAATGAAAGAAAAACCGTTACATCCAGACCCTGCAGTGCTATTGTTAGACCCACTTCTGACACAAGCTTTACACTTAGTTGGAAAAGAGGACAAAAACTAGAATTTTAGGAATAATTTAGGTATTATCATCTAAATTAGCTTAAGGTTGTTTTTGTTCGTCGTCAAAATTATTAATGAAGCAAAGAAACATGCAAGACCTATAACTTTTATGTCTTATAAACTACATATTTATTTATTTATACGTCAAGCGAAAATTTGGAACATTTATACTTTCTATACACCACGTGTAGGCGCACACCATCCTCTGTATAAAGTATATCCAGTGTAAGTTTTATGAAAAATGCAATACAATATATTACACTACTACTACACTACAATATATACAATATATATATTATTAAAATAAAATCTCACGCACACCAATACGAAACGATTTATACACACATGTATCCCAGTTATTATAAGATTGTGTGATATTATGCCGACCATGCTAGGTGTCAAATATAACAATGTGGTTGTACAAAGAATTAAAATTGTGTATACACGTAGCTTTAAATAGCATATAATATGTAGATTTTAAGATTTATAGCCAACTTTTGACCAGGCAGAGATTGTTAGTATAATTTCTTCAAAATTCGAACTTTTGAGATTCATTCATAAGAATTTCTATTGAAATTTGTGTTTCGCTTAAATGCTATTAAAATGTATTTTTTGTACCTAACTATAACGTAATCGACACATGTTTCCCATTTAACTAGGGGTGTACCAAAAATCGGTAGACGCGAACAATTTTTTATATATAAAACGTGAAGCGAAAACTTTAGGTACCAATGTACGAAAATTGTGCAGACAGAGGAGTGTGATATTTGGCACAATTGTAGTTCACATAGTGGTTGGTGTGCGAATGCTAATAGGTTTCTATAATATGCAATATTAATATATTAAATTTTAAAAATAAAACCACATGCTCACCAATGCCAGATGTTTTACACCACTTTATACACACATGTACATATATGATGATATCAAAGCGTAATCGTGACAACCGTGTTATATAAATTGCCAAATAGAAAAATAAATTTGGGTGTATTAAGAAGGGTTGTGGGCGAATTTCGACATACCGGCGATCTACAGTAATAAATAATTAGCATTTATTTAAATTTATTCTACCTTCAATGTATCTAATTAAATGATTTAACTGGAAGTAGAATAAATCTTAGCTTATAAAAATTTCCGTTTGTTTTTAAGAATATTATTATTCCTAATTCCTAGAGTTAGAAGCCGGCGGCGCCCGGCGTTTGTGTCGATCGCTAGGTTGAGCAGTTCTTACCTGGTCTTCGGCCGGGTGATCGATGGTTGACCCAATCTGACACTGGTTTTCAAATATCCGATTTATACTGTGTTTCGGAAGGCTCATAAAACACTGGGCCACGTTAATGTCACTAAGTGATATTAGCCGTGACATTGTAGAAATTGTAGGAGCTCCGAGGATGACAGCAGTCGGTCATGTAAACTAGCCTATATTGTGCCTAATTTAGTACTTCTCCGTACACGCAATTTTCCGAAAATGGTACCGTTAGTTTTTGCCTCACTTATTATGTCTCCGAGTATATAAATATTCGATATATAATATATAAATATTCGGAGACATCAACAACCCTAGTTTTAACCTCATTCGGCGCCTATTACATAATGCGACGTGTGAAACTTTTGTCAATGAAAATTTGCGAAGGAACATTTCACACGACTCATAAATTTTAATAAAAAAACCACTTAGTATATTTACTGCTTTATTTTTTTGACATATATTCTTTATCTCCTAAGCCCTCATCTCTAATCTACCTCCTCCGTTCTCTATTATCTTCCCTCATGTCTCGTCTGGGTTTTTTTCCGGTCTGGTATTACGATTAAGGTGTGTTGAAGAAAAAAAAGATAATATAACGATACAAAGACCTGATAAAGAAATTGTAGAAAATAAAACGGATAGTGTAGTTACTTGCATCACTTTATGAGTTCTGATTGAGAAATGGATAAACGATTAAATAGATCGGAAGGGCGTCGGGTATGACGACCATAGATGCCAAATGTCAATATTTATCAAAATCATATCAAAATCATATCAAAATTGTCAAAAATAGTTCGGCGAAGATAAGCTTTGTAAACATAAAATAAACAGAATACTTTTATAGGAAAACAAGAAATTTAAAATAAAAACAGTTTTCAAAATAAGGTTCGTTCATATAGAGTATCATTGACTATCGAAAAATACGTCATTACGGGAATAATTATCAGAAATTACGAAATTGTTTTTTAATTTTATTTTGGGTATCAATTCCTCTGAAGTCGACTTTTCTAGGGGCCCGGACTTGGCCACGGTCCACGGCTTTCGAATGAGAAGATCGGGAGTATTGGCGGCAAAATGTTTTGGGTTTCGGCATATAGCCCGTAAGTTGTAAAAGTCCGAAGAAAAAAAAATGCTTACTTTTGGAAGGGAAATTGGCATTGTCTGTTTTAATGTCCGTTGACATCAGGTGTCACTCTGGCTTGGGAATTATCATAATAATACTAATTAATGCCGCACGGGGCGTTAAAGGCAATCGTCCCTGGTGCAAGTCCCTCCTTCACAACCGCCATTACCTCGCGCTCCCCCAGTGGCACAATCACCAAGTGCCCCTATCGACGAGGCTTGTATCCGTCTGCAACTCTGTTTATCTAGGACAATATAGTTGACACTCTTCATTAGGTGGCGCTATAGCCTGGGTGTCACTGTGGTCATGCTCCGCATAGTTGCCCTTCCTTAGGAGTCTATGGATACGTCCCACCGGAAACTGGAGACCGGCGCGATTGGAGCGAGACTTTGCCTTTCCCTTCACTTTACCGCCTTTGCCGCGTCCCGACATGGTCACTGAGAGTATGTGTTCTCTAACAATAAATAAGAAATGAAAAGATAGCGTGCGCACTACACGCTAGCCGAGTCAGACACAGAGTGATAATTTTTTTTTCGAATCCTATATGTTTTATATATTTATGCCCATATGTATTTCTTTATACTTTATATATGTATATTAGTATGTATGTTTATTTTTGTGGTATTTTATTATTTTCTTTATATTTATCATTTGAATGTATTTATTTTACGAATTTCCCTTATCTTTTTCTATTTGCACTATCCATAAAATTTTCTTTTATAATCTCCTTTCAACAAAGGTTGTCTGGTAAGAGATTGCTTTAGCAATAAGACCGCCTTTAGGAGTTAAAAGATTAGACAGAGAAAAATTAAAACACATAAAAAAGAAAACAAAATTCAAGAATGCATATATAACATACAAACAACTAAAATGGAGGTGGACGGGACATATGGCAAGAGAGAGGATAGAAAAATGGACAAGACAAATAACAGAATGGTACCCACTAGATGGCAAAAGAAACAGAGGCAGACAAACTAGGAGATGGGAGGATGATCTAAGGAGAATTGCGGGGCCAAGAGCTCGCGCCGTACAGGATCGTCGGTTCGACGACCGCGGTGTATATCGTGCGGATGATCTCCGAGGACAGGCCCCATTCTACACGAGCCATCGTCGACAGTTTCCTAAACAAGCCCGTGGCCTTCCTGCAAACGTAGGCCACGTGACTGTTGAAGGTTAGTTTACTGTCGACGATGACTCCGAGAATTTTGAGCTCGTTCACCATCGAGATGTCAACGCCGCCCATCTGGACGACTTGCGGGGGGCCCTCCTCCAGGGGACGGGTGTCATCTGCTACGCTGATGACACCCTCCTCACCGCCCGGGGGAGGAATTTTGCGTGGGCGGCCATGTTGGCCTCGGCTGGCGGATCCTTGGTGGCGGGCAGGATCCGCCGCCTGGGGCTGACGGTGGCGCTGCATAAGACCGAGGCCGTGTTTTTCCACGGGCCTCGGCAGCGCGTCCCTCCTGACGCCCACATAGTAGTGGAGGGTATTTTTAATGATAAGTATTTGTTATTTGCTAATCAAATCTCTAAATTAGTGGTCAATGATCAATGACTTTTCTTTTTCTGTCTTGTACAATTTAGTCGCGCAGATGTGTTTTTTTATATATAAAATAAACCTTTGTTATGTTGTGCTACCATATAATAGGGTTACAATAAGTTCAAAATGTTTATATAATAAGTATTTTTCGTTATATAATATTGTAATCTGTTGTGGTTGCCTAGGGTATTGTCGCACCCACTCCTAATACAAGCTCTTAATTTAAGGTTAGTAGGAGGGGAAAAGGGAATATTAGACATATATACCTAAAAAGTATGCCGAATAAAAATAAAAAAATTCACAGCGAATACTTTCGGTACCATTTTACAAAAATTGTTCGGACGGAGGAGTATAAAATTTTGGCATAATTATAGTTTACATAGAGGAAGGTGTACGAATGAATGCTTGTATAAAATATGCCTATACATTAATTAAAATAAAACCTCACGCACACCAATGCCAAACGATTTACACACGCATGTATACATTTACTACAAGATTGTGTCAAAGCGTAGTCATGACGTTTGTATATTAATTATCAAATATAACAAAGACGCTGTACAATTAAATAAAAAAATTATATATAGTTTTAAATAAGCGTGTAGTACGCAAATTAAAAAAAATGGCCTCGTGGTCGTTCGCCAACCCGTTGGTCCGACCAAATCAAGGATGCCATCTCCTCTATTTAGTTCTACCAGGCGCTGTGGTCAAGTTTGGACCGCGACCAGTGGAGATGGATAGTCCGAGAAAGTGAATCTCGCGATCACGATCCTCATTTATGAGGGAACGGATCAAGAAGAAGACGCAAATCTAAAGATTTGTGGGCGATTTTCGACCAGTCGACGATCTCTAGTTATGATCATAGTACGTTCCTATAACTCACCACGTGTCCGAGCCGGCGGTGTTGTTCAGCATGTCGAGCAGCGTGTTCCGTTCGGGGTTCCGTTTCCCGTCGATGTAGGCATCGAGCGGCACCTCGCGGTTGTTCTCTATGGTGGGCGGGTTCTGCGCGTTGTTGCTCGGGTGGGTGATCACGTATGTGAACTTCACCGCCAATGACGCATCTGTAGTGCACACAGTTTTGGGATCTTTTAGAAAGAATCCGCGCAAACAAATATACAAAAATCTTGACAGGATATCATGACGCACCAATTCTGGTCAGGAGAGCCGACCTTAATTAGCGCGGGAATGGGTAAAGAAGAAATAAGAATGGGCAAAACATTTCACGAATTTAACCGAAAAATATAAAATAACAATCGCAAAATATCGATATATACAACACAACTGTCGCAAAGATTGTTCAGATGAAAAGACATGGAAACCGTTTGTGAGCTTTTCTGTATAGCAGTTGCCTACGGGCCTAGTTACTTATTTAAAAAAAAACACCTGGCTGCACGTTTGCCCTACGAAAAATAAGACTGAGTCCTTTTGGTCTGCAGCCGAATTGGTTTGGCACGTCCGGGTACCAGTACCTCATTCTCACATAAGATCGGCGTGACGTGACGGCAATGCTGTCACGTCTAGTGATGGTATTGTTGTCGCGTTTTATTCGGTTTGTGAGAGTTCCCGGTGGCCTAAACCCCTCTTTAAAAGCCGGTAACGCATCTGAGAGCCTTCTGGCGGTACAGTAGTCAGAACCACCCGCCCATTTGACCCTTTTAAATTTTATATACATATATAATTCTGCTGTACGTGTGTATGTCACTGAACTTCTAAACGGCTGAAGGCCGGCAAATAGCGCTGCAGCCGGTATCCAGGTTATCTTTTTATCGATTTTTAAGTTCGGGCAGGACAACGTCTGCCGGGTCCGCTAGTTTTAAATAAATACAGAAATAATTTAGTAAGAAAAAGTGTTAATACTCGATACGGCCTCCCGCTCCAAGCGGGCCAGCTCGGGAGGCGAGATCTGCCACTTCATGGTGGAGTTGGGGTTGATGGTGACGACGGCCACGTCGTTGTACATGTAATTGGACAGGAACGTCTGCGCAGTGCGGTCGCGCGCGTACTGGTTGCTGAGCTGCATGTAGTCCGCCTCCGTGAACCTGTACAGTTGGAGAATTAACTACAACATACTTTTTGATAAATAATCAATACTGAGAAGGTCGTTAATCAGTATTGACGAGGTCGTTAATCAGTAGCCGGCCGCAGCATTTGAGACGATCGCGAGTTTAAATTGTTCTAACCGCGACCGGGTGATAGATGGATGACCCATTCTAACACTGGTTTTCTCAAATAACTGACCTCCTCCGTGTTTCGGAAGGCACGTAAAACAGTCGGTTCCGATTAATATTACTGAGTGATATTAGTCGTGATATTATCAGTGTTATGGGGATGAGGTCAGACAGCAGTTGCATCATAATTCGCCCCACAGACATTCTCTGCGATTAAAGTGAATCCTGGTACTGGAGCGGATTAACGCTATGTAGGAGATAAAGAAGACTTTTCTTTTTTGGACACGTAGTGTAAATTTTCTATTTACTTCTTATTTACTCATTTTATCCAAGTACTAAAGAGTGTTTTATTACTTCTTAAAACTTAATCGTTAAAGAGTCGGCTTATGGGTCGATGGGCGGATGATAAAAAGAGTGGCGGCAGGTGGCTGGTTGAGATTGGCAAGAGATAAGGGAGAGTGACAGAAACAAATGCCTATGCCCAGCGTTGGGCCGACGATGATGCAATATTTAATGATTCAATTGTTACAAATATGATAGTAAACTTACACATCTATGTTATGAGACTGCGCCGACATCTGGTACACGGGCAGGAAAGGTCCAATGCGAATTTTGACTGTCACATCCGTAGGCGGGTTGGGTTGTCCAACCTAAAAGTAAATATATTATATGTTACTGAAAGTATTTTTCCAAATTCATTGATATTATATTTTTACAAGAATTATTATAAAAGTAACATGAAGAGAGGAGAGACGAATTTCTTAGCATTCCATGGATTCACCGTGCGGGTGCCGGATCCATCGCGTTGCAGAGGAAGGAACCATAGCGTCAATCACCAGTCTGCAGGTTCTGTCACGAGGAGTTGGAAACGGCCAAGCACATCCTCTGCGACTGTCCAGCTCTATTCCTCAAGCGCTACAATGCACTGGGGGAACACATCCTGACCCCGGGAGGGGTTAGGGCGCTCACACCTCAAGCCATTGCAGGGTTTATGTGCTCTGCTGGTCTTGAGGATGAGCTGTAAAATGAGGCAGTTACAATAGATCTTACTGGTCGCAGTAACCTGGATGTGTGTGCATTCCTACTGAGGGAGATAAATGCATTTGCATATGCTTGGATGAAGATGGGAAGATTAAGCGTTGCGATGACTGCACCTGCTCTACAATCAGCAAGAAAGACTCTCAACAATGCACCATGAAGTGCAACAAAGCTGGATGTGTGTGCATTCCTACTGAGGGAGATAAATGCATTTGCATATGCTTGGATGAAGATGGGAAGATTAAGCGTTGCGATGACTGCCAAGATAGATTAAATAATAGTCTTTTTGTGTCTGAACGCGAACAATGTGTTCTGAAAGTAGATGGTGAAGTTAAACTAATAGGCAAACGAAACCAAAATGGAGGCCTATATAAGCTTGATGTTGAAACTATTATAAAGTCTTCACAGAGTTTGAATTTGGTGTCATCAGATAACTTACTACAACTTTATCACGAACGTTTCGCACACCAGAATAAGAGACATATTAAACAAGTTATCTTATTTTATGAAAGAATCAATAAAATCATTTCTGATCTCGTCCCTATTAAAATTATTAAAAATAATAACCGTTATCCGTTTTGGTATTCCAGACCGCTAATCAAAATTATCTTGGAAAAAATGAAATACCATAAAAAATGGAAGGTGTATAATAGGCGAAAAGACTATGATACATTTAGTATTTTGCGCACCCGACAAAAATCTAAGCAAATAGAATGCTATGATAAATATATTTTCGGCGTCAGCATGGGTCACACGGCGTCGTTTCATTGGTGAGGGCGTGGATAGGTCGTCGTCGGAAGAAGAAAAAAAATTCTTGTTCTTCACGAGTCTTCTTCCTTTTACCGAGACCGGCTGCGTATGGTCCCGACATTTTCTCTTGATCCCACTTCTGAGATGTAAAAGGAGTCTCTCAGAAGTGGATATTGATATAATAAAACTTTTATACGTCAGTATAAATTTATTGGGTAGCCTCACTTCAATTTACAATTTTCATAGAAGAGTCGATATCACAAATACTGAAGTGAAAATAATGCCTGAACTACTCTTGCCTCACTTCAATTTACAATTTTCATAGAAGAGTCGATATCACAAATACTGAAGTGAAAATAATGCCTGAACTACTCTTACCTCACTTCAATTTACAATTTTCATAGAAGAGTCGATATCACAAATACTGAAGTGAAAATAATGCCTGAACTACTCTTATTCAGGGATACTGTAGTTAAAAGTTTAACGTATCTTAGGGTAACTTTGAATATTTGCAAAAGAATATTAAAGGACACCCGCGAATTTTAAACAACTAACAAGGGCACACGACCTAAAGTAGTTAAAATTTAACAAACAAAAAAAAATTACTGCACAATTATTTTTATTAAACACAAAGATCTTCTTTATTATTCTTGTGATTCTTGATCTCGACCAATATGCTGATTTCGTCGAAAACATTCAGCAAATTTAATAAACCCGCAAAAGATACACAATCTCGGACTATTCAAAGTTGTAAACAAATCGGCCAAAGTAAATCGAAACACTGACGGGTATATCTTTCCAAACGTTTCCGATCGATGGCAATTCGAGTGGAATAAATGACAAATGGGGCGGGGAATGGAAAAACAAGTAATGAAGTTTGTTCCTTCTGCCTTTGTAACTAATATGCGAACTTCCCATCTTTTGTTTTTTTAGAAAGTCGGTAAAAATACATTCTTGGCAGCGCTATCATGATTATGTAATTAATTATATTTTTTTACGACAACATTGTGGAAAGTTCAAGCTATTAAAATTATTTTGGTTTAATTGAAGGTCATTCTGGTTATATGATCTACACGATTTGAATTAAAATAAGGAACGTGAAGAATAAATTCATCTTCTTCTTCTCTGCAAATACAGATTAAAATTGATTGCCAGGATTTATGAAATCACGGATTTATGCAAAGGAATCAATCACCGCTGCTTCGAGCGTTTGAAATGTAAAAGATATTACATTTCAAAACAAGAAACGTTTTGCTACAAAGTTGCCTATAAAATATTCAGATTCAATTCTGCGTTGAATTCTGCAAGCGAGGATATATTGCTGGGGTCGCGTCTCATCTCGTTTTATGGAAAAATGCATAACCTTGAGTAATTTCTCACAATAAATCTAAACTGAAAATTACTTTCATGGACTTTGCTGTGGCTGTAGTTCTAATTATTCTCATTAGTTGCAATGAATATTGTAATAAGGTGACGAGCTAAGCAGTATTCTGAATTAGTCATAAATGACAAAGATGACTTGTGATCCATTTTCTTCTAAATGTGAAGAAACAAATCACATATCAGAAACATGTAGCCTTGTAAATCTAAACACTTCTTTCATTACGATATTAGCTGTTCTTGCAACTTCGTATGCGATAACATTAGGTAAAAACAATTCATACAGTATCTTTATAAATTATATCCTATGTGTTATTCTGTTTTATAAGCTATTTATTGTAGTTTTATTCTGCAGTTTTTCGTGAAAGAGTAAAAAACATCCATATATCCAAACTTTGGTGTTTATAATAATTAGTACAGAGGATAGTAAGGATGCTCAATGTTTTTTGGTACAATTAACATTCAAACTCAACCATATTCTGCCAGAATTAATCAATTTTATTATCAATTAGATTTAAATTATTATAATACAACATTTTGTTATTTCCAATGAAAATTTTGCCATCTGTATGCATTGACAACTTGGCTATATTAAAAATTAATAATAATGAATTCATTTCCCCATATAAAAAAATCAAATTGTATTGAAGGATCTCAGCATGTGGTTTGAATATATTATTAATTTACGAGTAGGCATCAGTCGAGAAGAATCCAAAGATCTTATTACTATTTTATTGTCTAATTATATCTTATAACTATTTTAGAAACTTTACATCCTGATAATAAATTTTAAACTACAAATTAAACACAAATTTTCATAAACTGTGTTTGCAGCTATTTCATTTTTAAAAATGGTGAAAGAAAGTGTAGCTTGAATATTTACTAACTTTCTTTCAAATCATTTAATTGGTACTTTTTAGGTTGTGAAATGAACAATGGCAAGAATTAAAAAATGGATGCATCCACACTATTCTTAAAAGTGAATATGAGAAACACTGTTTGTATTAATAATGAATGTCATAAATATTTCTATCGTTAAATTAAATCATGGATTGATAAATTAACACAAGAATAATAAAAATTATTTATTAATAAGTAAAAATTTATAAGAATGTTGATCGAAATGTGTATTAATTTAATGCTGAAAAAAATTGAGTGTGGTTTATATGAAAAGAAATATTATTTGTATCATATAAAAGATGTTAGGTGTCAGAATATGGAAAAAAAACTAGCATTGCAGGACAACCCCTACAATTATTTGATTACTTTT
>JANCMC010038415.1:2767856-2800855 GCA_024363005.1 Charaxes varanes
TAAAAGATGTTAGGTGTCAGAATATGGAAAAAAAACTAGCATTGCAGGACAACCCCTACAATTATTTGATTACTTTTAGACAGTTCCATTTGATTATTTTTTGAATTTTGGAAATTCTGCTGTTATTGTTCTCTGTAGAAACTTACATCATCTTTTATACACTGCTAAATTTTTTTAGATTATTTTTATAATAACCAAACCAGGGTTGATGAACCTAGGATGCTTCCAATTTATATTAAACTATCATCTTTTTTACAATAATTAATTTATTTAAATTTATTAAATAATTAAAACATTTTTTTTTGTTTCACTGTTAAGTATAAAAGTTATTAGGGGTTTGAAATCTTTGTTGCTACTAAACTATCTATGTTTATGTAATAATACTTTCTTAATGATACAAGTTTTAGTGGATATGTCCTATTAGATGTAACTGCGAGTACATCGCAACGAACTGGCAAACTTTATTTTATGAATATATAGATATTATAGTCATATTTTTGGAAATGCATGTAGTATTATTAATATATTGTATTAATCCTTTTTATCTTTTATTAACACAATCTAAAATTTAACTATAAAATACTATAACCTCTCTTACAATTTTTTATCAGCAAAGAAGTTGAAAATTATGTAAAATTATAATATTTTGCCTAACCTAAAAATTAACCAATAATATATTTTTTAGCTTTAGTAAAATTTACTTATTAAGTAGGCAATTGAGTTTGATGGCTTCAAGAAAAAAATATAATTTAATTGTTTTTGTTATATAATGTTATTAATTTGATATTTTAAATATTGGAACACCAACATTTAAAATATCAATATATATGGCGTCCATTACTTCGTAATCAATTCTGACAAATTACTACCTAATTTTCTTTATTGCAATATTAGCTGGTCATAATGTTTAAAATAAGTTTTTAATTTAAAGTGTTTTAAATTTTCTCGAAGTCACACCATTTTATAAAGACATTGAGATGATGATCTTCGTAAAATCGTTGATATTTATAACACTGTAGCCAGATTTTGCAGATGATTTAACAAGAATTCGACGCTTTGAACCTTTATATTTGTAAACTCCCGTATAGAAGAGATTGTTCAATCTGAATCACGACATATTTGTCACGTTAGTGTTGTACAGGTAGTCATATAGTACATAGGTACTTATTTTTCGCTGGCTACAGTTTTTACTTCTATTGGTAAAGAATTAATAGTTAGGCTCTGAATGTTAACTTACACTATCGTATTTCAATGGTCGTTTAAATCTCACTGTGATTTCAATGTTTATTGTTTAATGTAAATATTAAATGATATTGAGTTTTTAAGTTTGTTTTTATTTATCGCAATCTACCAACCTGGCACAACTATAGGGTCTGATAACCCCTTGAGGGTAGATTGGATAAAATAAGAAACAAGTGCGCTTTAGGCCATACAGTCGAAGTAAAACATCTTTAGCTCCATACTTAGATTAATATTTTAAAAAGTAATTTATTATTATAAAAGGTTATGCTAAAATTCACTGAAATGTTTTCATTCAATTTTCAATATAATTTCGTTCCGTTCTAAGAGTTTACCCAATTCCACCGTTTGCCCAAATTGTTGTTTTTAGCTTATAAAATATATTAATAATAAATGAGTCACCCTTAATTTTAAAATTAATTTGCTTCAACTTAATATGTTTAATGGTCCTTTGTTCGAAATGTGTGCAGATTTTAGGTACAACTTGAATTAGATACATTGCATCAAAAGTTTTTTTTTAACTGACAAATAGTGTTTAATTATTTTTCATTTAATTTCAAGTCTGTAAACTTATATTTAAATATATTAATATAGTGGAAGTTAAGCAGTATTTGTATTAAAATGTATTTTTTTTTGTAAGTGCTTTCGTAAACGAAGACGACCTAAACCTAAGGTAAGCTTTTATTCATATTTTCCGTTCTCATACAGTTCACTCACGTTTATGGTTAAGAATTAAATTGATTCGACTAGGTTTAATTTAAATAAATAAATCTAATTTAATTACTTATATGAAACTTAAGTCTAACTTAAATTAGAATTTGCAAATACTTAAATTGCATTTAATATTATTATAATTTATTTATATTTCTGTTACCAGTACACATGTCCCTAATAAAACTATTAAATTTATATATCATTATAGTTTTAATTTAGTAACGCATACAGTTATCGGGGGATGGTTAAGGAACTTTTCCAGGAACAATTGCAACCTACAATTGAACTAGTAACCACTCGGCTAAACCCTAAATCGAGGAAATTGCCAATCCAAAAACAAATTTATAAGTAAGTTGTTCTCCGATATGTAATATGAACATTAGGAACGATTCCTTTGGTTCAGTAAAGTAAGTAAGTAAGTCCATAAGGATACTTTCACTCATTATTATGGTATTTATTAAATGAGAAAGTACAGTTGAAGATATGAGATAGAATAGGTGCAACCGTGTGTTTAACCAAAAGAATCATTTTACGATTAATACCATCATATCCTACAGCATCAGATTTGATAGCATTGATGTATTTTATAACATCACTGGGAGAAATTTGTTCAAATTGGAAAGGAGATGTGGAGACGGAAGGTATAGAGTTAAGATTGTGTAGCGTGGAAAGTTTAAGTCGCTGGTCAAGTTAAATCCTATTAAGAATGCTTTGCTAAAACTTATACAGAATACTCTGTTAAAACCGATTAAGAATACTTTGCTAAAAATAATATAGAATACTTTGTTAAAACCGATTAAGAATACTTTGCTAACCAAACTAAGCTATGTACTATAGTATAGTATAGTATAGTAGCTATATTTTTAACTCGACAAATTAGCGAAAACCGATACTTTAAGCCCTGATTTTATACAAAAAAGTAGCAAAAGTTGACAGCAACCGACGAACGGCTGCCGGCAGCGGTTTTAAAGCATTGAGCCTGTTCCAAACTTCAGAGTGCACCGCGAATTTGTTTTCCAGTTATAAATAACCTTGTTTAATGTTACGCTGTCGAGTTTCAAAAAGTTCTGTCAGCAAAATATTATAGGATTTTTAATGTTAACGGCTTGATCACGAACTAATATGATGACAAATGATGTTTTTAGGTCACATCATAGCTTTATTTGTACGAACGTGCGATCAAACATTAACGCCTAAGAACTGTCTGTACTGTAACTGTCCTAATTGAAGGCGAGGCAATCGCGCGGACCAAGATATAAATTAACAGCGGTCCTTTAAGTTAAAATGAATTGCGTTACAAAACGTTAAATTAATTGAAACTCGCGTTATTTCGAAAAGTTACGAAACACGCGTTAAATTAAATTGCTAAAATAAATATTGCTCGTTCAATAAGACGGCTGTCTGCCCGTAAAGTGGTACCTCCCTAGCATTTCCAAACTATTAGACGTAGAGACTTGAAATTTTCCATGTCGATGAAACATGCTAAAAACTCATTAGGAAAATTATTTTGAATGAAATCAGAGAACAACTTTTGAACTTATTTAACAAATAAGTTTATAGCTTATCAGATATGGAACCCTTCTATATAAGCGTGTCTTGATATGCATTTGGCCATTTTAAATCACTTAAATGTACTGTACAGCAAGGCATCCGTACCAAAACGGATTTGATATCCACACGGACCTTTCCTTTGGACAGAGGCGTTAGTTCCAACTTTTTATTTGAAATATCTAGATAAAAATATAGTCAGATTAAAATTGCAACTTGCATTGTCCCTTAAACATATTTTTCTAAGTAAATTCGGATTGTCTGGATAGATCCTGAAGAAGAGTAATGTCCTGTAACACCTTTACTTAAACACTAAACATAACTTGTAGGCGGACATCAATGCCTGGACCTCTTGTATGTTCACGTGACTCTTGGAAAACACTTTCTGCAACTCCGAGGAGGTCGCGGTAACAACTGCTTAACCTAGCGATCAACTGAAATGTCGAACACCGATTAAAGCTACGCTCTTCTAAACTTCTTTAGGCGTTCAACAGTTTAAGTTCACTAATTAATTATTTAATTAAAAGTCAATTACAAATTAATACAAATCAATGACATGTCTAAATCACTCCAAAGTAGATATTTAACAGAAGTCTCATACCAGCACTTTATATTTTGAAAAAGAAAATATTATTAGAATACAATTTAACTAAACATAAATCTCAAGATATTTTTTTAACAATAGCCGCTGTGTTTTGATTTATTACATATTCAAAGTACTGAGAGCATTGAAGCCCGGAAGCGCCAGTGTTAACAGTGTAAAATATTTCCATAGGGTACTGCGGCAGTATCCTGGCAGTGTATAAACAAAACGGTTTTATCACCAGTGTGAGCAGTGCTCAGTGTATTTCGGAACATACCCTTAATCACGTAAAATAATTGTCCGTAAACCAACTACACAGACCTCCATTTCTTTTTTCGAAATAACTATATGTGCTTATAATTATATTTATTCATTCAGGATATGGAAAAGGTTACAACATGAAGCACAAAGATGATTCCGGCCTTACATACATGCCCGAAGGATTAGAAAATGCAAACTTTTTTGATGAATATGGTGGTTAAACTTGCAGTATTTGAAAACTCTAAAATTGTGATACTATCGTTAAGTTATTGTTTCTAAGGAAAATGTAAGACAAAACATGGTTGTAAATAAAAATACTGAAATCCTAGTGTCAATTTTCTTTTATTTGGGGATAATCTCATTTCACAATTTTTATGACATGGTAAAAATTTACTATTTACAAGACGCACACATCACTGTAATATTACAAATTTACCTACATTGTACCTTCGCTACATTGACGGCTCTTTTTCTCGCCATGATTTTTCGCTCCTATAGTTATAAAAATAAAATAACATCATATCTTAGATAATAACATTTGCTACTGCACATTGTGCACAAAAATACATTTTAATTTCACACTATGCTATTTGTGAGCAGATACACCTGCGTTTCGACTAGTGCCCACCAGTCGCCAACTGAACTATTGCATCGTAATATAACGGAAACGGCAACAACTGACAAATTTTATATACAACTAAACCTGCAAAATTCATTTTCCAAAGATTTAATTCAATTTATTATTTTAACCGTTTGTCAATTTGTAAACACAAGTCGATTTATACTAAAAGTGAAATCTAGCTTATAATGTAAAATTTAAAGAACAACTCTCTCTACAGAGCACACATCTCTACAATGAAATGTGACATTACTTACGCATGAAGATTGCAAAATTTGTACAATCTTAAACTAATTTCACGTAATACTAACTTAATAAGCCATAAACTAATAACCTAGAATAAATTAGAATCAGACTTCTAATTTCGATCCTAAAACTTGGGGAGGAACAGGATATAGAATTTTATCCAAACATGACTTTGAAAAATTTTATGAAACATTTCAACTCTCGTCAAAATTATGAAACAATAAATAATGATACACATAAACAATTTGTATGTATAATGTGGAACGTTTGTAAATTAAAAATATAATGTGTATAGCTACTGCTAATGAACTTAGAAAACATAGTCCGGACCGGCCATGTCGATGGCCCACCTAAATTTATCACGTTGTGTTTTGTTATAGATTTTTTCAATGGGCACCCCATGCTTTTTACACCTGAAAAAAATAAAGATGTTAGATGATATTTTGCATAAAACTACTAACTAAAATGTGACTTTGATCATGCCAAAGTTTTTAATATATTTTCTGTATGGAATAGAATCAACTGAAGCCTACATTGGCACAGGTTGTTTTTTCCGAAAATGGCTTTTCTTATTTTGATAAAAAAATTTGAAATCAGAAAGCTTGATTATTATTTTCATAATACAGCAAGTTTCAAATAAATAAAATAAATACAGTCAACTTTTATCAGTCTTTTATGTCACTATATGTCTCGAATTGACTTAGTTGCATGCAAATGTAGTTGTAATAACCAGCATATATCAATTTACAACGTTTTATACTTATTAATTTATTTTAACGCTTACTTCACTTGAGTAAACGTTTTAATTAACTAATCAAGAATTAATAAATGTGAAATTAAAAAGAGAACTTTCTGGTAGTGTTAAATTATTTAACTTAATTTACACTATATAATATTCAAATATATAAAAAAGAAAAAACCAACTTCAAATTGTCAGTACTGAACCAAATTGAAATTTTTCAAACAAAAAGGAATTATCAAATTTGGTTCACCCAATCGAAAGTTCTAACGTAACAAAGAAAAAAAGAAAGAAGAACAGTCAAATTTAGAAATTCCTTTTTTTTTTGAAGTGTGTAGAAAATAGATAAAAAATTAACATACCATGACACTGAGATACGTGGATCTAGATAATTGAGCTTAGAGGTACCAAGGGCAATAGTTTTATTCTCATCACGATCAGTCTCTTGCAGTTCTAATTTCTTTAACTGTTCCTTCAGACGTTCCAGGGCTTTCTTCTTCTTATCACAAGCTAATTTCTCTTTGACGGACCCTCTTTTGGCCGCTTTAGCTGCATCGTGCAAATCTGCTTCTGCTTCATCAACTTGATCACGTTTAGCTTGTATCTTCTCCTTTAGTGCTTCCATAGATTTGGAATGCCCTGGAATTATAATAACAGACATTTAAAACAATACCAAAATATAGATACATGTTTCAAAATCAGTGGTTCGTAAACAGTGATAGATAGTCCATTTATCGAGGAAGGCTATAAGCTATATATCATGACGCTAAGACCAATAGGTACGCCAATGAAGCATGTTTCAAAATCAGTGGTTCGTAAACAGTGATAGATAGTCCATTTATCGAGGAAGGCTATAAGCTATATATCATGACGCTAAGACCAATAGGTGCGCCAATGAAGCATGTTTCAAAATCAGTGGTTTAAACCATTTTCTTGGTCGACTATACAGAAAAAGAATAAGGCGTCGCCGCAGAAAGGAGAAACTTCAAGAATTAATTTATTCGTATAATAAGTATATGTAACAGTTTTTTAAGTAAATCTATCCAAATATATAGAGCTGAATAATTTGTTTGTTCACTTGAACGCGCTAATCTCAGGACCTGCTGATCCGATTTGAAAATTTATTTCAGTGTCAGATAGGCCATTTATCAAAAAGGCATTATTTTATATTAGTATAATTTTATAATATATTAAAGTCGGAATATGCCAAGAAAATTAGATAATTTTATTAATTTTATTTAATTAGCAGGAAAAAAAAAATGGATAAAATAATTTCGATTTTCAAATGTCAAGGTTACTCTAATAATGTTAAATTTTCAAATAATGTCAAGTACTAATAATTTGGACTGCATAAAAAAAAATGACAATTTTACAAGTAATGTCAAATAATCAATAATAATAATATATTAAAAACATATGTATATCAAAATATAATTTCAATTATGTAACTAAATAGATATAATCATGTAATTTATTAATCTCTAAGAAGTGTGATTCGTTAAATGGCTAATAAGAGTGGAGCCTAGATTTAAGCAAGACAACCATTGTCGCGTTGCTAGTAATATATAATAATGATGATGTATATGAAAGAAAATCGTTTTAATTATATACTTTAATAGTTTTAATAAAATTTTGACTCTCGGTTTGTGAGGTAAGATTTACACCATTTAAGTAAAGTATTTGAGATACCGTATCTGTATAATTTGTAATTAATTAATAATTAATAGTATAATAAAAATATATATAGTATATGGTTTGACGGAAATTTCTAAATAGTTTTTGATAGTTGAAATGCTAAGAGTCACGTACTTTATATATTCGTATATATTTTTAAGCAAAACTTTCGTAAGAATGTTTTTTTTTGTCTTTTTTCATTTACGTATAAAAACGTTAACCGCCGTTCTAGACTATTACAGTTAATTTTAAATTGTAACATTTTGCAAATGGCGTCTTAATAAAATGGAAATTACCGCTCATTTCTATTTATAAATTGCCGATAAATGTATTTAAGCTTCTGTCGTTTCTACTTAGAATGGAATGATTCTATATAAGAGGTGGTTTGGGAACCTTATTAAATGCTTTAATGAAGTGAAACCATAGTTAATTAGCCTTTAAATTATTTCTTCATAAAAAGTCTCGTTTGCAATTAATTGTTCTACGTTTTGTAGAGTTCGGTATTTCAGGTTTCAATTGAATTCTATAGTTCGTTCATAATGTAGAGCGACTGTGGTATAAATTTCGCATTTCTATTCGCGTCCCGTATTGTTTGAACTAGTAGAGGTACACCTACACCACTGAATCATACCTTTCTATCGCTAATTAGTGTTGCGCATCGACAGTCCGAGTAAAATTAGGTGAAAAATAGATTTAATTTATTGCGGCATGATAATGGATTTTTTAATAAAAGCGTGTTAACATCTCCTTTATGTCTCTTGCCGTCAAAACGTAACACGCTTTTATATGAGGTGGTATATATTTCTTGTCAAAATTAAAATATTTTTATTTTTTTAGTAAAAAGTAATAAAAGCTTGTTTTAAAAATCTTAAATATATGTAAGACTGCTGGACATAGGCCACACTGGATATAGACAAACAATATATAAACAAAAACAAGGAATCTGCGTGTAATAAAATTAATTTATTAGGCTTATCCGATTTTCATGAGAGTTTCATTTAAAGATGGGATTTCGTTTAAATGAGTTTCCCTGGCGACACAAAGGACACTTTTACTAATACTTTAAAACGCATACAATTTTTGAAAAACTTTAATAAAAAATTCAAATATCGGCAATTAAAATTTAGAAACATTTTGTCCGTCGCACGAAAATTCACGCACACTCGAGTTTTGACGAGGCTGAAACCGAAATTAAAGCCGAAACAAGGTTTTTTGGCTGAAACTGGCCTAATCCGAATCCGAAATTTCGGTCTGTCAGTACCTAAAACCGTATATTAATATAACATCAACATTGGTAGCATCCATACAAATTTGTTCCAAAATTACTGGATGGCTACTTTTCCTTGATGAATATCTTAGCTGATTTTATAAGCGGAAAAGCCATAGAAAACCACCACTTAGTATTATTTGTCTACATGAATACTACGAAGCCTTTAATTAAGGAACAAAATTTGCGGTTCTCACATTTCTTTTTGTTCGCACTTACATGAATCACTGCATTCAATTATAAACATATTTATAGAAATTTATTGCTGTTATAAAGGTTAAATTGTAATTCGTTTTGGCCGCGGACCCTTAAAAGCCTGCGAAAGGAAAAATCCTTTCTAACATGACGCAATATACTATAGTATTACATAGTAGTAAAATCCTGTTCAATCACATTAACAAGAAACGTGGCCACTCGTGCAATAGCTATATTAAAATGTCCTTTTTACTGAGAATATTGTGATATTTAACGAAATTACTATTTAAGTTCCGTGTTTGCAATCTATGGACGTTAACAGCTAGGATGTCTATGACATCACTAAATTTTTTTTTCAATTTAATACGAAATAATCATAGCGGATCTAACATTGCAGATGTACTTCGAACCTCTTGGATCTTCTGTACTCGCCTATGTAGGTAAGTTGGTGGGTTATATAGGTAAGTCCAGTGATTACAATTTTTTCAAAATATACACAAGAAGGCTTACAATCGTCCGAAATTCAAAAGAACCATAGTTTTCCGGCCGAGGCTGGCACACTTTAGACTTATTATAACTGGAACTGCCCACGACTTCGTCCGCATAAAATTACTTCCTCGGCAAATTAGCTCTCTAACACGGAAAGAATTTTTCAAATCGGACCAGTAGATCCTGAGATTACACCACATTCAAGCAAACGAACAAACTAACTCTTTATATATTAGTATAGATTTAAAAGAACAAAAAGTGAAATGATACTTTAGTTTATACACAAAGACCTTTAAAATAACGTCATTAACACTTGCATACTACAAAATATGATCAGATTAAACTCTTGCTATAATTATTTTTCTTAATGAATTTTCCAAGAATTAACGCGTAAAACCTGAGTAGCCAGTGACGCAATTCGAGAGGCGACATTTAAAAAGTGCCTCTTAAAATGATGGTCAGGAAATGAGTCAGTTTCATCTTGTTAAACATAGACAGAAAACAAGTGCGCTCAGCTATTGTTACTTTTTGTTCTTTAACACAATACAATAGGGACGATTTCAGCGTAACTTTTTGCAACTTTATAATTATGAAATTGAGGTCTCGAATTAAAACGAATTGTCAAGGATTCGTGTAGTGTTTTTCACTTTTAGTAGCAGAACTATGCTTTATTATAAACTGGTACGATCAGATATTGTCACCTACCACGAATCGATAATATAGCACAAATAAAACGACGCGAACAGCTTTCTGCTCAGTGTCTGTCAGCAGGCCTCTAGGCCTTAGGTACCTTTATACCTGCTCCAAATGTCTAAAGATTTATTCTATTTGATTCAGCCAAACATAAAACGGTAGCGGACGCCTGTTAAACACAAAAAATTCTTTTTAGGGGAAAAAAATACAAACATATAGATAATACAGGCAGATTCGAGTCAGGATTGGAACCCACAACCCACGGAGCGGAAGGCAGGGTCACTGCCAATTGCGCCAACGGGCAAGTAAATTCATTAAATAGACAGTATATCCAGTATGTAATACTTAATCATTATAATTATGTTCTCTTTTTAAGAAACAAAATGACAATATTTTCGAAAGTCGCTATTAACAAAACAAATCATTTCCGGTCTTTTTTTGCTATTAGGATTAAGCTAGGTATATTTTTACATATAAAATATACCTCGCTTAATCTTAATCAACCTTTCCTTTATTAGAGTATTTACAAGCGTGTATAATGAGAGGCAATTAAGGTACTTTTTTCAAGTGCGTCGGAAATAACAGAAATACTTGATCCCATTCACCGGCTTCCCTTTAGGTGTTTATTGACAAACTGGTGGTCCTTTAGCTTCACATGATAGTTCAAAAAAATGCGGTTAAAAATAAATAGCTTTGTGGATATTTTAAAATTATTCAATCATTTACAATTGAAATGATTATTATGTAAAACTGTTCGACTATTTCTTAATTTATAGTATTAATGAGGTGATAAATGTATGAATAAATATAAATGACAAATTCTTCATCGAATAGGTGTTAAATTTTAGGGCATCTGATGGAGTAGATACAATTTATGACGTCGTATTTATTTTAAATATTTTTATATTTTATTTTAGGCAACCACAACAGATTATAATATTATTTAACGAAAAAAAAACTATTATATAAACATTTTGTACTTATTGTAACCCTATAGTATGGTAGCACAACATAACAAAGGTAGTATTTATGTAAGCGGTAGTATATTTACTCATAATATCTTTATTTCACTTGTCCTAAACACTGTAATTTAAAAAAATGCAAATGATCATGATCGTGAAAAGGACAAATTTTCTGCGTTGAGCGGCTGATTCAGCCAATTAAACTACTTGCGCCGTACATTCCACGCCTCTTGGGAAACAATGAAACTGTTTTAACCAAAATTCACATATATTATTGTCAGTGTAAACTTCAGCTTTTGTTCAGTTTCGCGCAAATTTTCGAAAATGAATCAGACGTCGTTTTTAATACTGATTTGTCTTGTCTCTCTATGTCATGAGTGATTGAAAGCTTTATCCTAGCTACTCCAACGCTGGTTGTGACAAATATACATATCTTAAATGCTTTCAAGATACGCTGATAAGGTGTTGCGTTTATCCACACGTTGTTGCAATGTCTACATCGTTATCGGCCGATAGCAGAAGTTCATCAGCACTCAGGGGCGAATGGGGATAATTGGTTGGTTAGATATTATAGTGTTTTATTGAACTGGTCGAGTACGTTTATCGTAATACGCTTTTGATCGTTCTTTAGACATTCTTATATTTTCGAGAGCTTTTTCATGAGAAACTTTCAATCGATGATGGAGCATTTTAATGTATTCAGGGTAAGTTGTATCAGAAGGAGGGTTAAAGAGTGAGTCAGGAATGTATGGTTTATGACCAAAAACGAGCTCGTAAGGTGTGAATCGAGTGGTTGTATGGACACTGCTATTATAGGACAGAATAAACAGTGGATTACTCCATAGATTTATAAACTGCTGTGACCGCAAAACTGAGTGATGCATTTATTAGCTTAATTAATTGAACGGGTCGACAATTTAATGTTGCAATAAACGTTTGTAATTTAAAGGATTAACACATGAGCTTGTTGTTCGTTAAATAATACAATAGTCAATACAGGATTATGTTAACTACGCGACTAGTTGAATTAAGTTATTATACTAGATTTTTTTTATAGTACAGGAGGGTATGCAATAATATTTTTATAAAATAAGCATAATTAATACGTATAATCTTTCTTTATTTAAAAAAAGAAACCGACTTTAAATTGTCATTACCAAGCCAAATGGAAATGGGACCACACGGGAAGCACAAACTTTCAAATAAAGGAAGAATCATCAAAATCGGTTCATCCAGTCGAAAGTTCTGACGTAAAAAAAAACATAAAAAATACTCCTCCTTTTTTTGCCATCGAATCCATCAAAGTTTGACAAAATGATTGAAATCAACGCGGACTAAGTCGCGGGTTTTCACTAGTAATAAATTGATACAGAAATTATTACTAATAACATTAATTAAGAAAGAAAATACATATGTGTTTCTTTACTGAACATAAAACGACGTCGCTTCCCGTTCCTGTACACCCGGACAGGCCGCTACAGCTAGTATGAAATAAGTCTAATTCCAGACATTTCAGACAAAGGCATATTCAGTTTCAGCTAGCTTATTATTCAGTGATTATTTCCTTTAGTTATAAAGGTATAGCAATCGCTTATTATGTTCCTTTGATATTAATACACGATGTACATTTTTATATGTATACGTGTGATCTTCACACGAGAAAAGACTTAAATAAAAAATAAAAAAACAATTTCGCTACTCTTTGATTTGGAGGTTTTTTATTAAGTCTCGATCGCAGTTAAGGGGAGTTTTAGGTTGTGCGCATGTAAGAACTTTAGTTTAAATATTGCCTGTATTAATGTAGCTGTTTGTTTCCCCAATAAAGAGAAAAAAAAATAAAAAAAAATTTCGTCCGTAAACCAACTCTACAAACAATTTTTTTTTTTCAAATTTCATTATTCTATAGGGTTTAATTATGAAAGAAAGAAAGAAAGAAACTTTATTCAGACATAAATAAACAACAACACTATATCAAAAAACTTAAGACTACTACACTTGTTCTTGTTCTTGTTCTTGTTCTTGTTCTTGTTCTTGTTCTTGTTCTTGTTCTTGTTCTTGTTCTTGTTCTTGTTTTTGTTCTTGTTCTTGTTCTTGTTCTTGTTCTTGTTTGTCTTGATTAGTTCATTAATAGTACTACCCGTCCGGCTATCGACTTCCTATTCTCCTTCACCCTAATTCGACGCCGTCTCTTTATCTAGTTCTAAATTCTAATACAAATTTGTCACATTTCTGACTTATATAACTTCCATTTGGCCTATAAAAACGAATGCTGGAGCCGGACATAGCTTCATTTCAATGATCATGTAGTGTGGCCGGGGAGTTTGTGTAACTGCACAAAGTATTGTAGTACTTTGTAGACTTCAAGGTCAGAAATGTACAAACAGTTTGAGCTATGTCTGGCTCCGGTATAACAAAAAGTAGCTGTGCTTCTTCAAAGTATATATCCAATATATCTTATTTCACGATGTCAAAACTCTCTATTTCAGTATCATCGCCGACCGCACTCCAGATGTTTTAAAAATATCTATCACCATAATATGAAAAATGTTAGATTAATTTAAACATGACCCTCTTTCTAACACCGCCAAATCTAAATCCTTCCTTACCGCATTTGCATTAAGGTTAAAATTGCATTGGGCTGTAGTATATTTTATCTTTCAAGGAAATTTAGATGACGCCTCTATGCAATTAGTTGGGAGAATTGTGAGTCATTTCGAATTCAAATTATTTTTCTCTTTTTGTCTAGCTTTTTTGCACTCGTAAAGAATCTTCTTGTTCTTTAATTGTGTTAATAATTTAAAAAGTGTTCAGTTCTGCCTGAACCATGCGTGCAAACTAGAGCGTGAAGCAATAGAGAGGCACAATCTGCCTAAGAGTATGTTATCAAGTATAATCATTGTCCATAAATTGCAACTTAACAAACAATCAAACTTTTCTTTTTTATTTTTAGCTATTCCTGTTGATTTAAATCCTATTAGCTCAAAAGCTTTTGAAGGCGGCGAATTAAGATGGGTGAAGATGGTTAATGGTAAGTTACCATCTGATGCATTCATAGGTGGATTTGAAGATGAACCCTTATACATTGCTCGCGCTGGACACAACGGGTCACTGTGTCCAGGAAAATATGTTTTATCGAAAAACTTAGCATTTGTGCCCTGGGGCCACAGGGAACACGAAAAACGAAAATTCGAGGTAAGATGTATAAAATAAATACAATATAACCTTAATATAATGAGACTCAATATAACGAATTTCTTGATTTAGTGATTTTTCTAAATCCCCTAGAACTGTCCCTAAGAGCTTGTGTAAGCTAATATATATATATATAGCTAAAAAGAAATATAATTGTGTTGCAATAACACAAATATTTTTATTATATAATTCCCACTTAATTGTTAATGTTTCAACAACAACCAACCTCATGGTAACAGAAAATTCAGTAAAATGAATACTTTTTAAGTCCCTAAAGTTTTCAAGTTTTGCCTCCTATTCGAAATTTAAAAACAGGACAATAATTAAATTTCATAAAACTGCAGGTGTGTTTTTTTTTCTTAAATTTGAGTATCCCTAAATGGCAAAATTCGCGAATTCTTTTTTCCAATGTTATGACACTATTTTCGCGCCTGTTTGAGAATAACTTTTCTTCTTTGTGCTGTTTGTACAAAAACTTTAAAAATAAAAGAAGAATATTCTGTAAATTTTATAACATTTATAGATTCTTTGCGGTTATAATGCAGTGTGGATGAAATGCACCGATAATAATATACCTGAGAATACATTTGTTGCTGGTGTATCTGAAGTACATAACGAGAGTCTGTATATTGGACGGGCAATGATTGGTGATGACCTTGTGGTTGGCAAAGTACATCTAAAATACAAGACTTGTTATCTCCCCTACCAAGGAAAGGAACTTGAAAGATCGACTTACGAAATATTGGTAAGAGCAGATGTGCAAACGAGAGGAGAGACTTGCAATAAATCGTGTTTACTGAATCCGACGAGATATGATCAACGATGTATATAAATATTTGTAATTGTAAAAAAATAACTGTTGTACTTAAATGTTATATTTTTCTTGATTTTCAGCTTTGTTTTTAATAAAATGTAAATCGATTAAATAATGGAGGATGCCTTTTTTATATACGTATTTTTAACCCTTTCGATGCCGACAAATTATTATTATAATTAATAAAAAAATTACTGCCGTAAATGTAGACATAAGATGTATATATTTTTCTTATGAGAAGTATATTTTTGTTTTGTTTAGTAAACGTTTTTAGAATAAAATGTAATTGTTATAAAATGTATATTTTCGTATCGACGAGGCTGAAAAGCGCCAACACCGAGATTTAACGCAATGCTTTATAAACTCTCGTGCGAATGATGGCGTAATGTCGCGTAATAGTTACTCGATTTTTAGGTTTAATGTTAATTTTTTTCGTCATAAATGATCAGCAGTTCCTGGAGTACCGTAAGTACCAATCACCCTGAATATAAAAATGAAAGGCCTATCATGAAATATCGAAAACTGTGAGATGTCCCGCTCATAGTCAGTACATATCGCTTCTTAGAGTTTCATTGGCTAACACTTGTCGCAGCCCAGAACATAGTAACGTTAACTCCCCTATCAGAAGCAGCCATTAAGTCCTCCGGCGGGCAGACGTTAGGACAAGCAGGGCATGTTAATTTGACCCTCGTTATTAAATTACCCACTTTGGCTGATCAAATGTGATGGAAATATCCGTACCACCGAAAATTCTGACAGACATTTTGAACATACACAGTTCCATATATTTTAGAAAAAAATTAGAGTGAAATTGTAAAAAAACCTTATTTTAAAGTGAGCTCACTACGAGTGTTCTAGAGATGTCGGAATGGTTAGGCAGAACACAGTCATGTCGCCGGCAACGAATGGGTTAAATTTTATCTTGTCAGATGAGTACAAGGCCTATATAACCGTGGTGTACTTTCGTATGATTTACTAAATAAAACGTTTATAATATATATATAACTATTTATTGTACACATACTTTAACTTATGATTATATACACAAAAAATAGAATATAAGAAATAATTATCCTATTCATCGCTCACATCTGACTCGGAGCTGTTTGCTTCATCTTCTGGCTCCCAAACAAAAGGTATATTATCTCTATCAGAGACATCATTATCAGATTCATTTTCATCAAAGTTACAAATATCTGTTTTAGATGTATAATACTTATTTGCCATAGTCATATTAACTTGAGGGTCGACCAATATTTCATATTGCTTCTTTGCCAGCTCCCTGAAATTGTAGGGAATGTAACAAACAGAATGTGATGGTTGCACTTTGCCAGGAATGACGTGGGCCCCATGAGCAGCGCGGCCAACATACAGAGTTTCATGACTATCTTCAGAGTACCCAGCCTCGATTGCCCCCATTGGTATATTGTTATTGCTTGTTTTTACCCAAATACAATTAAATCCACATAGAACCTGGAATGAAACTACAAAAGTAAATTTTCTCAATTTTAGCAAAATGAAAAACTCAGCTTTATTTCTTAAATTTAAAAATCATTCTTTTATTAAAAGTTTCTATTTTGAGCCAAGTAGTTATAATATGGCTTCTGGCGCCAGAATAATAGCTTACACACTTAACCACATGCATTATTTATAAAGAATTCTAATATATCATTTTACTTTATACGTACATTATTATATATTTATTAATTTATTTGCTATGTCTCTTGCTATCTTTAGGTACGTGCGATATTGAGTTTAGCAAATTACATTTATGTTGTGGAGAAATACTCTTACTGAACATATAGTAATATTGTTCTCGGGTACTTTCATTTCGCTTTAACCTGATAACATTTCTACCAAGTAACGAGCTATTTGATTCAAGAAACGAAACGACAGATATGATTTAAACGAAACGACAGATATTTCAATTTTATTTATATGTAAAGGTAACGCAGAGAGAAACTTTTGTTACTCGCAAAAAGTGGAAAGGATAATGTTGACTAATCATTTAGTCTACAGAATTTTTCTAACACTTGCTTAAGTTCTAAATCTTCTTTGTAATTTGAAAATTTGTTTTTATAAAAAATCAGTTAGTGTTGCCAGGATAACTCAGAGCTCTCCCTCAAAGATTGAATTAAGATAAATTAAAGAATCGAAGTAGACAATGTAAAAAAAGTTCTTTTTGGAATAATCTTTACTTAACCTACAATTTTAGAATTAAAATTACCCCTCGCAAATGGGCAAAGACCTATCTTTATAAGTTTAAATTAAAGTTGTTACAAAAACTCGTAGCAAGTTTCGTAACGTTCCAAACAAGCTTGAAACTTAGATAGGTGAATTCATATGCATGAGAATATTAAATTAATGTTACGGCCGGATGTACCTTACATGGTGAGATAAGCCAACTCTGTTTAACTTCAACATGTTTGTCCATACGTGAGATTTAATTTACCAATATCAAAAAAAAAATTAGTCTAACATTTTTATAGCTCTAATAACCTAAGATATTTCGTTTTGTAAAGAGTTTTACGACTAACGATCAAATGTTTACTGTTCAATTTAAGCGAAAATTTAGGGATGGACTCTTGGACTATAGTAGCTTAAATTTAGCCGGCAATAAATAATATTTCGGACTAACGAACGTTATTTATTGCCCCAAATGATTCTGCACTTATTTAATCTATCTTTCGAATGTGACTTTAAAAGCCATATCTTTTCATTGCGAATACTTAGAGGATAGATTTTTTCACAGTCTTAAGAGACCGTACACCTCCATATAATAATACAATTTTCAACTTTATAATTCAACGCGTTCCTTAGAAAAAGGGCCTTGACGTACAAACAGACATATTAACAAACAAACATTGATGCAACATTAAATTTATACTTTTCGGATTTTTTCCTATATTTGTGTTACAAGATTTAATTTGTAGTAAATATTGAGATCTACGGTTTCTTAAGGCTGTGAAAAAATCTATCCTCTAAGTATTTGCAATGAAAAGAAAAGATATGTCTCTTAATGTCATATTTCCCATACACAAGCAAAGACACTTGATAAAGAATACCGTATTAATCCTTATCCAATCCGTATTAATCCTTATCCATTTAAATACGTTGTACATTTTATGTAGATCAATATTGTCCTTTACAGCATATTATTAATACTGTATAATATCATTATTACTACCTAATGCAATGCGATTTTCAATCAGAAACAAATTTATTCAATGTTTTTACATAAAATCGTAATGTAAATAAAACTTCAAATTTCTTCGATCAATTGTTTTTGCATGTTGGCGCGGCGTTTGCATCAAAGGAGCGGCGAAGTGCGTAAGCTTCGCGCCATTCAGAATTAGTCGCGTCGTTTTCCTTTGACGTCGCCGCGAGTTTCATAGATATTCATCCTGCCAAACTTGAGTTATTTTGCTTCTGTATCAATACAAGTTAATTATATTTTGTAAACACCTTATTAATGCCCAAAATTTGGAGTCTAGGTAAGTTTTTAGTCTTGATATTGTTAATTAAAAAACTAGAAATACTAATGATGATAATAATAAATTAAAACAATAAGAAAATATGAATTCAATAATTCTTTGTTATTTGAACTGACGTTTAAATTTAAAATTAACCTTACTTTAAGTGTTATTAAGGTAACGTACATTTGCACGTAGAATCAGGAGTTTTTGCGATACGGAAGTAGCAGGGAATGATGCATAACTATGCATGAGTTTGTGATATATGATAAAATATTCGGATTTTAAGCAAAATATTTGCCAGCTTACGTAAAAGCGCGATAGCTGTGTGAATAATGAATGGCAGTCGTATAAAAACAGCGTTAAACTTTCAAACGCAATTTCCACCACTGATATAGGCCACATTATTCTGTAGAATTAAATATACAAAGTAAGAAATATTGGTCTCGATCTATGTTATGTATACACGTATGATTTTTTTGCAAGCGAGTGTACATGATTGAAGAAAAGCCAATGTGATTGAACGAAGCTGAAAGGATTTTTAAGGATTTTCTCTGAAAAATAAAAAATAAGGAAGTAAAGTTAAAAAAAGAAGCGTAATAATATAAAGTTTAAATGTTTGTTATTTACATTTTAAGAAGAGTTTTAAGAATTTATTTTAAATTTATTATATAATGAAAAATAAAACAAAGGTTTTCTGTCCGCCATTTTCTGCACCTCTGCTCTTTAATAAATAAAACCGAAGAAATTCTCAGCAAGGCGGTGTTTCTTTTCAGTTTTATTACTTTCCATAGAGTAAGTACAACCGGCTGGGGGAGATTTATCATTTTTTATTAAAAGACATAAATAGAAGTCTTCTAGGGTCAGTGTAGTGTAGTGACCAATTTTCTTAAAGCTCACAATTGCGTTACTAATTTATGAGAGTTTATTTTCCAATGTTTCCCTACCTTGGCAAGTCTGGAAGTCTTTAAACAGACTTCGGATACAAGTTGGCCGAAGTAAGGAGAACATGTTCAGATGGGGATTTACGGACGGTACCGATCTGCAATGCCTATGTGAAGTCCAAAAAATGACTCACCTCACATCATGTCCTACGTGTCCCAATACCTGCACGGGACGACTTGATGACCGCCTCAGGTCATATATGATACATATGCCTAAGTATATAAAATATTCCAAAAAGGTAAAACTAAAAATTAATATATAATAATGAAATTAAAAACTAAACTTTAGAAATTACGGAAATTATTTGCCACTTACATAGAATGTACTGTGTCGTATTGCGAGTGTGTGCGTGTGTGTATGTATGTGTATATGGTTTGAAACATTGAAACGAGACGAAGAATCATACACTTCTTTCCCTACTTACCATGGTTTCCCCAAAAATAAAGCCCGATTCTATCAAGTTGAAATTTATGTTCGTTTCTATTAGGTGCTTCGGTGGGAACGACATCTTTTTTGTTTTTAGTTTATTGCATGATCTCGTTTACGCGCGGTTTATAGGGACTCGAGAACCTTTCTTTTATTCGGTTTCAAAGTCGTGACATTCGCTTTACTGCTTCTAATAATAGATGCATGTCTGAATAGAGACAAGAGGTACTAAACCAGATCTCGTTACGTTTTTATAAGAATGCTAGTTGGATCACGCGACTTTGATTAACCGAAAAAAAAATTCGTAAAACCATTTCAACTTTATGAACTCAATGTCTCACCCTTTCTAGGAGTTGGGTACAATATGTTGTAGTCGGTTAAAGATTTTTGACTGCGAACTTTAACAGAGACAGTGATGATGGGTGATGTCACCAGCCTGGGATCCTGTCATAAATAAAATAAAAACACGCACGAAGCAAGTGCCTACCATAGAAGAGGACACCGTGAATGCGTATGCGGAGTATCGTTAAGGGTGAAAGATGAATATCTCTCGGACTCTTCATCAGAAGAAGCGCATGAAACCCAACAGCCATCGCGTCGCGCCCAGTTCCCGCCACGGCACCGCTTCGTAGCGAGCTCATGAGGAAGGACCGCGGACGGGTTCGAAACTAGTCGGGCAATCCCTATATAACATACGCGCCGTTTTATAATAAGTAAGATACATAGCTGATACATAGTATCCTAAATCAGCTATGTATCTGCCGACAAAATAGTAAGGGTTCCGCAAAAAAAAACAATCAAAACCTTAAAATTATGAACAACATGAACGACGTTACTGGTATTAACCAGTAGATCGCAAAGGAAAAGAAATTGAAAAACCTACCAACCATTAGGCATAAACAATGTTGTTGGAAAAATTATCAGATTTAGTTCACGTTCGTAGTATGGGGAAATTGCGAAGGCCTTTGATAAAGAGTTCAACATTAGTGTGGTTTTTGTATTCGTCATACATCACTTGACTACTACGTCAAGTAGGTGTGTCATTCTGTCCATACATCTATATTACAAGGTAGGCATCTATATATTAATACACGAAGCGATAACTTTCGATACCATTTTACAAAAATAGCGAGAACGGAGGAGTACGAAATTTGGCACAATTATTATATAGAGGAGGATGAGCGAATGCTCATAACATAAGAAGCATAAATCAATTTGTATCACTCGCTTCATAATAATGCATAAAATTAAAACATTTAAAATACAATCGGACACGATTCGTATTATATTCCTATATAACTTGCGTGAAATGGTTTAAATATGATTGAATTTAAATGAAATTTGAATAGAAATAAAAAATGTATCACTAAAAAACAAATATCGCACACTGAATCATGAACTGGCCGATTACCTTTTAGGTCAAAAGTAAGTCAATGGTGCAGGCAGCTTTGTTTCAACGGCCACTATCAGCCAACCAAAGAATTATTTCAATATCTCCCACTTCGGCGTTTCATTAACCCGAAAGAAAAAATCTGCTTTATTAATATTTTATAACCAATCTGAATTATAACCATCTGGATCACGTCTGGTACACCTCTGGACTATGTCTGGATCACGACCACGTCAGGAGCACGTCTAGACCACGTCCGCACCACGTCTGCACCACGTCTGGACGTCATCTAGACAAACCTTGAAACTAGAACCAATAAAATACTCCCAGCGTCACAGATATTCCATTTGAATCATTGGATATTATTTATAAATTTATAAATAGTTTTATATCAATAAAATAACTGGTTTAACGTCCTTATTTCTTGCCGCAAAACCACAACACAACCATAATGTCACTTTGTGATATTAGTCGTAAGGTTGTAGAAATCGTGGGGGTTCCGAGGATGACGTCAGATGGCAATCGGGTATCTTAACTCGCCCCACAGCCACAGCCTTTACAATCTAAGCGGACCTTGGTTTTAATAATAATAATAATAATAAGTTATGTTATTAAGGCATCTTTGGCCCAGTTGTTAGTAATACATAACTTAGGTGTAAGGTTAGTAACAAAATCACAATAAAAACATTTGCACAATAATAAAGGAAAACCACAACTTCCTGTCATTGTGTTAAAATAGTGAAACTACAACATTACTATTTTATTTATAAAAAAAAAGTGTGCTCCTTTTAATGCTTCATAAAAACACAGTACACAGGAATTCTTAAATTTACACATAATATTCAATAAACTAATATTTAAAATATTTTTTACATATGATTTTGTAGAATAAACATGAATTTTTAATTGTAAATCACAAAATGATTACATTAAACAATTTATTTATTAATAATTCACAATTACAATTATACATGTAACATTATTCTTAATGCTTTTATAGTTTTACTGTTTTGCTTTTATTGTTTTACTGTTTTACTTTTATTGTTTTATTTTTTTTTTATTGTTTTATTTTTTTTTTTATTTTTTTATATCACGAGAATTAATATTTTTATTAAAAATGGATTTAATCAGCACCAAAATATTATTCACAGTAGTGTATAAAACTTCTTATGATGTAGAGCTCAAATTAGCGTATTCTGTTTCAATAAAAAGCCATTAACCCAATGTTTTGTCGAATTTTCTTAAAAACTTCGCTGAAAAAAATTAAAAGACTAGTTCCTAGCTAGTTTTTCTAGGTGGGCCAAATTTTCAAAAGCAGAGGAAGATTCTAAAATATTTAACGATTCTCATATACACAGAAGGGTTCCGTAAATGATACAAGATAAACGTTAAAGGGTAATTATACTCTATTTGCAACATTGAAAAGGCGCGTGATACATTAAACATTCCTCACGCCGCCGCCATGTCAAGTCATGATTCTTTTAGATACCGTAACATAACCCGAAATGTAGGTTTTTGTTGGGAGTAATGAGACATGAGACATGAGACATGGTTTCGGGTAATGGAACTTTTGCTAAAGACATGTGTCATGTATCATGACATTTCGGTGAAATGTTTTGCGCATGTCTATCAATACGGCATTATATGATATTATGTCGTCTTAATAACGCGTAATAATTAAAAGACGATAAGTATATGGGACTAGCGGACTCGGCAGACGATGTCCTGCCCGAACGTTGGGCTACTTACTATTTACTTCTTTTATCCTATATCATCCCCGTTCCCGTTTTATTAGAAATAACGAATGACTACGAATCGTTTCTGCTTTGTGCAGCGGTAATAAAGTGCAAATTGACTCTTTGACGGTAGAATTACAAGGAACCCCTAGCATTTCCAAACTATTAGACGTAGAGACTTGAAATTTTCCATGTTGATAGAACATAATAAAAACTCAGTAGGAACATTGTTTCGAATGAAATCGGACAACTTTTGAAGTTATTTAACAAATCTTTTTTTTTTTTTTTAAAAAAGAATATTAGGAATACTTTTTAGATATGTCTAATATTCCCTTTTTCCCCTCCTACTAAGCTTAAATTAAAAGTTTATTATTAAAAAACTTTAAGAATAGAAAGTCTTAAGTAAAATGAGCAGTTTGAAAATCGAATAAATTATTCATGGCTAAAAGCAAACAACGAACTTAGACGAAGTTTTTACACAATTCGTTTTAAGGCTTTGAGTTCAGTGCTAATGATATGTCCAATTTTGACCAATTTTTCTTTTTTACGTCTATACTTACTAATATATAAGACTGAAGAGTTTGTTTGCTTGAATGGGCTATCGCGACCAGTTTCACAGTTAGCAAACGGTCGCAAAATCTGATATTTAAAATACAAAATATATTAAATACTCAATGTGAGTTTTATTTGTAAAAATTCTTATAACAAAAGAAGTGAAAAGACGTGGACATAAAATATTTGTAAATATCAAAAACAAAAAAAAAGAAATTTAAGTGGGTCACGCTGAAGAGTTGTAAAATAACCGGTGCTTGAAATGAATAAGTTTGGGAAGCACTGCAACGCGAGCAAAAAAGGAGATCACTAATACATTACAGTATAAACGTTTTAAGTTAGTATATAGAGTGGAAATACTACTAAAGAGTCAATGAAGTTATAAAACGTCGTGCGAGTACAACGCGATTAAAAAGGAGGTTACTAAAATATTACAGTATAAAGGTTTTAAGTTAGTATATAGAGTAAAAATACTAAAGAGTCAATGAAGTTATAAAACGTCCTACGGGTACAACGCGAGCCCCCTGCCCTTTGTGACACAATGTTACATTTTGTCGATGAAGCCCCCCCTTCCTCATCCCCTTTAACGCGTGATGTGATTTATGTATGACTCTTAAGTAAAGGTACTTATTTAATTACTTTAGATTAATTATTGACAAGATGGAAAATATACCGAGGTGCTATGGAAAATATTTTAGGAATGGCTTAGCGTTAAAATGAAGTGAAGCGTCATTGTATTCGTCAAATTAAAAATTAATGATTATAGATTAGATGTATACGGTGCTTAACGGGTATAAAGTGTGATATTTGGAATAGAAAATTGATACTTTGAAATCGCGTGAATGCCAAAGAGGCGTCATCTCATTTTTTTGCATATACTATCTTTAACTTCTGCTACCGTTATCAACCATTTTTTTCCTTACGTCCTTTAAAAATCCAACACAATTACGAAAGTAATATGAATACTTTCCTATTATTTTATTATAATAAATTGATTTATTGCTCACAATTTTTTTTTTACAACACTGAGTGTGAATTATATTTTTCAATGTGATTTTTGTATTCTATTAATTTGCACCCACACGTTGACACTTGTATGTGTAAAATTTTTTGACTACCTTCAAAAATTTTGTGTTTTTTTATTTTATTTTAAATTCAATCACCTTCATTTAATATAATATATATGTAAATCATTTTATACATATGTCCGTCCTTGTTAATTTATTCACGAATATTAACTTTAGTACTTACACAAAAACGTTTATAGGTTTTCTTCTACTTTAGTCTTTCACAAACAAAAGCAGTATTTTAATTTGTTATTTGTTTAATTAGAATATTGACGTCGTAGACTTGTCTTCTCATTGTTATCATATTTCTTATTTAAAACACTTGTATTTGTTTCGTCCACCATTACTTGCGTTTTTTATATTTCGCCGAAATTCTTGCTGGTTTTTTTCGTTGGCACTTTTCACCTTTTGCTCATGAAGATTTGATGATGATTTCATTGATCATTTCACAAGGTACCTATGTACCTTGTGAAATTATTACTTATTTTCATGATTACCCGTGAAATAAAACTGAATGTACCTCAATGAATGTGGTCCATGGTACAAATCAACATTATGACGATAATTAGGTGCATATAGTTGCGATTTGAGAAATATCTAATTCTGAGAAGATTTACCATCCTGGTATGATTAATTATTATTTGTTTTGTTTTGTTTAATTCTCGTTTATATATAAAATTAAATACTTCGACCAACAAGTAAGAAATCTTGCTATATGTGATTCAGTGAAAATACACAAAAACAAAATAGAGCTAGAACACAATAAAATTTTCCCTTAAAGGAATTTTAAAAAATAAATGTGTTTTTTTTTTTAATTTCTTAAGGGAAAAATTATTTAAATTAACGACATCCTCATACTAAAATTTTATAATATGAATCTATATCTATTCTAAGCTATAAAGCTGAAAAGTTCGTTTGTTTGCTTGACCCGCGCTAATCTCAGGAACTACTGGTCCGATTTGAAAAGTTCTTTCCGCGTTAGATAGCTTATTTATCGAGGAAGGCTATAGATTGTCATTCTTAAATTGAATCTATTTTTTTTACCCAATTTTACGCGGACGAAGTTGCGGGCACAGCTAGTGAGTATATAAAGTAAAACCATCGGATGTCCAAAGATATTTCACCATACTTATAGCAAGATTTTTTATGTCGAATTAAATTTACTTTAAGACTGATTGTTGAAATTTTAACGCGAAATACAACCGTGTAACTTATATATGTTGCGCGATACCTCTTTTTATTTACTTATTTTTAAAAATATATACTGATATGAGATGCTTTACTCGTAAACCTTTGCGATGTTTCGTGATTTTTCCGATACATCTCGGAAAAAGTGCTGGATTAATTTTAATTTTATTATTTAAAAGGTTATACTTTCAAGGTTGGTAAGGATGTAAAAGTTACATGGTTGTAAAATATTGTTTTGTTGTTGTTTTATTTGTTAATAACTTTAGAAAGACACGTGTGTGCTCATTATTTATAATTTTTCATTAAAGATTTTACTAAGTAAGACGATATGGGGTCATTTGAATAGCCTTTTGGATGCGAGAAATTTTTCTTCTTTGATTTCGTTTTATTAATTTTTCTGACGGAATACAAAAAAATGTTATGCGAGTAATTACAGAGTATTTAAAAAAATTGGCTGTCTGTAAAGTCGGTTTACGGACGATGATTGCAATAACGCCGATCGTTTATGCCGATTGTGCCTCTCTATCGCTTGTTCCGCGCGACTCGAACGGTTCGAAATATTCTTGCTAGGGCCTCAGTATAAGATTTGCAGTTTTCCTTTACATAATATAAAACAGTCGCTTTTCGTTTTCGTACGCGTAGGTCTTTTAACTACCCAACGGATATTAATTTGGTTTTCATCTATGAACGGAGAACCCTAATTCAAGAGGAAGGTTCATATATATAACGAGTTGCAAGCCGCGAAGTCGCCCGAGTGAATTCAGTAATTTTGTTAAATTTTGAGTTATTAACCCTAATTATTTAGCTAAACTCAAAGTAGCCTATGATATTATTTGCAATATGAGCAATCTACCAGCTTAAAGTCCTGTAGAAATCAGCATTTTCAGGGACAGCCCGGAATAAACACAGTCAGACGAAAATGTTTTAACTTTACTTTTTCTGTATCGTATATATAGTCAAATGCAGTTACTAAAACAATTTATTTCGACGCTAAAAACAGACCCTTCAATTTTATATATATGCATAGATACGAGAACATATCTTCATTGCAGCTGTGCGAAGCCGGGGCGGGTCGCTAGTGATTAATAAAACTTTTGCTAATGTACATTAATTTGACAAGGAATATTTTTAGAATGACCCCATTGAGTAATTTACGAATGTGAGAAGAGTAGGAACTACATAGATTGAACGTATTAAGAAATGTGATTGTGTTTGTCCGAGTTATCGAGGTGGATATAAATTAATTAATTTACTTTAATTATTGTAAAATTTATTATTATTATTAATGTATTTTTAGCATTAGTATGTTTTTTTGAATCTGACTCTATCATTGTTGTGAAAGTGCTGTTGTGAATAATTGAAGGGCCAATGCACAATTAAAGCGCTAGTTTTCCTTCTAGTTATGGAGAACACAATAAGGGGTAACATCAATAATGGGAGTAAAGTTGAAAAAGTGTCGAACATTATATAGCTTAAATAGTAGTTCAAAAACCATTCATAATGGCGCTGGTGTAGCCAAATGGTATGAATGTAGCGATGAATTGACCAATTTAAAATTTGCCACGATGCTAATGTGACGCCTCCTTATTTGCATAATTCGAAGGACATTTTTAATATACAGTCTCTTCACGTCCTTTATGTAGTCTCCATGCCTTTTAGGTAGTTACTTCAAATTAAAATTTGTGTTAAATGAAAGTAGAAAAGTTATGTTAAAATTTGAAAGCTTTAATTGTATTTTATAATGAGATTCCCCCAACTACGATGTCTGTGCATTGGTTCTTACACAGTAGGGATTCCCAAACTTCTGAACTTGGACACAGATAAGGAGTAACATCTCTAATGGAATAAAAGTTGAAAAAGTGTCCAGCAAGTGTTGTAAATAACCTTCAAAAACCTTCTAGAATGGCGCTGAAGTTGGCAAACGTATGGTACGGTTGGTAGATGATTTGAAAAATTCACCCTGATGCAATTGTGGCGCCACCATATTTTTACACATTTCGACGGACATTTTTAATATACAGAGATGTTACTTCTTATTGCCTCTTCCATTCTTTTGATGTAAATATCGCCTTTAAATTTGTATTTATAGCGAGAAAAATTCATAAAACTTATGATTAGTCGTTATGAACTTATGATGAGCCGCACTATAGCTTGAAATTTGGAACATTTATTTGATCACAGTGATAAATCTATTGGTCAAATGTTTGAATCTATAGTCTGGCGCCCAGTTAAGACGTATTCGCGTTTAACTTTGTGGAGCATCTTAACAGTTTGGGAAATCTTGCTAGGCAGCAATACTTTCTTTTTCTCTTAATCAAAAATGGTGATGCCATATGTTTTCATGCCATTGCTTTAAGCTTTAATAATGATTACTTGTCTAGACTGGTATAATGGTGGTCTCTAATGGAGCCAGAAAACTGAACGTCGTGGATTAGGAATGACCAATTTATTCGTGTGTGAAGGCGGAGGTAAATTATACTTGGAGACTGTAAAATAATACTACGATATGTACATAAAAGTTCTATATTGATACATTTTATATTCTTCATGTAAACTATCAATAGATGGGTATTCATTATGTTGACTAGTATAAGACAGTACGCGCAATTTCCCGAGTATTTCACAAGGTTTCGAGGTAACGTAAGTTTTTTTTTTGTTTTTTTAGTAATTTCACTAGAAGGAAAAGGAAAATTTGTATAGAAACGATAAATCTCCAACCATATTGGGCTATCATTGCGTCCTCTTCTAGCGCAACTTCTACTCTTATCCCAGAGCCTGACATAGCTTCATTTGAATGATCATTTCAATGAACATGTAGTGTGGCCGGGGACTTTGTGTAGTTGCGCAAAGCTTTGTACAACTTTGTAGCCTTCAAGGACAAAAATGTACAAACACTTTGTAAATAGGTAATGTAAAATATATTGTACCCACTTAATTAGATAATATATGATAATAGATATATAATTTAATCATATTTTGATTCAAACCTTATTTTGGTACTGGCAAGAAAAAGGAGAAAGAACTTCTATCGGTACGCATTTCCACAAAATATAATCTTATTCCGGATCAAATAAACCTTGTTTTTGGGTTATTTAGGCGCGACATAGTGGATACCCAACTTTTTATGTTAACAGTTTACTAATTGTAAAATAATTGCTTATATATGTTCCACGCTAAATGTTTTAACATATATATGTGTATTAATCTATAAATGGTTGTGAATAATATACCATCGATGTTTTGATTACAATAATTATATGTATATATATTTTCAAAACTATTATTTTGGGCATTTCTATATAAAGAAAATTCAGCAGTAATATCTATGCAAAGTTGTTAAAATTAATAGTTTTTTTTATGGTGTAGGATTTGGAGTTTGCTAATATTAAATACTTAATCGCGGAGAGATACAAATTACTATAAATAATTTAAAAAAAATATATAAATCCTTTATAATTTCGAACAAAGAATGGAAAATATTAAGTGATGTTTTGCACGTTTTCTTTTGCATTGGTGACCGTTTAAGTTTTTTTTTTAAGAATCTAGATGCAAGCGATATGACATTGTTTAATCTGTGCATTATTATTAATGCCGGCGCCAGACATAGCTTCATGTGTATGATCATGTAATGCGGCCGGGGACTTTGTAGACTACGCAAAGTTTTGTAGAACTTTGTAATCTTTAAGGACAAAAATGTACAAACACTGAGCTATGTCTGGCGTAAACGTAAACCACATTGAGCTGTGGATATATGTATGCTATACATAAAAGAAATTTTGAGTCTCACCGATTTAGACAAAAAAATTATTGATCACTATGATAAATTATATTTTTTTTTTGATCGTGTGTACAGAGAAATATTCTGGACAACATAAAATGGAACCATTAAATTCTTGGTATATGTAACTGTATATAGCTGTTTTTCGGGTCTGAAATCTGCATAAGATATTTCTGTTACAGTTTATTGATGTTGGAAAATATGTATGTGAATATAATTTTTTGTACCAATTTTATATCGTATAGTGATAGGATTCCTCATTGTCGGTGTTACTACGATTGCATTGTGTATGCGAATATATCTGCAAAATTCTACGAAACCTATATTAAATAAAAAAATCAAACCTCATGATTGTATTACGAATAATAAAGCCAAATTGCAATCACGCCATATATGCTTTTTATTTTTATGAATTCGCTTAAAATTAATACATTTGAATAAACTTTTTCTACAAGATACACATTAGAACTAAAGTAATATCACAAAATACAGTTTAATATAAATTACATTCTTAACTTCGAACAGGCAAAATAAATGGAATTACGCCTTATCGCACGAGAGCTTTTTACCGCGCGTTAAAAAGCGTTCAAATAGTACATGAACTCTCAACTTTTTGTTTTAATGGCAGAGTTTTTTAATCGAGGGGTCGCGTACCCGTAGTGGATCGGGTCTGTTATCGGATAGATAAAGGAAGATTACCCTGGGAGTAAATTGGTATGGTATTGCACTAGCCCTGTGTACCCTGTTAAATGCTGGGTATTTATTTTATTGTGTGGAAACACTTTCTGTATTTTAAACGGTAAATGCTAATCGATTTTAGGACCCTTTTACAAAGCTTATTACGTTAAAATTATGAGGGTCTCTTGTTATCTGGCTCTAGTACGCCAATAAAACAAGTCCTTGGAGACCTGGAATAGAAAATAACAATAAAGTACCTATGAACAGGATAGATATTGCCTTTATTGGCTGAAGTAATAGGCTTTCAATAAGTTCACCTCCAAATAACCGCCAAAATTTATACAAATTTATAAAGTTATAGTGTCGTCTGTTTGTAAAATCGTATTTAAACCCTACTACAAATGAAATAAATGAATATGACATTTTTGTTTGTCTGTTGATAGATAGATAGATTTGCCATAGATTTCATTTCATTATCTGTTGGTTAATGAAATGAAATCTATGGCAGACATACAATGGTTGGGATTGGATGTGAGAGACAAGATCTATGCCCAACCGTGGGTCAGTGTTGAAGATGATGATGTCAGTTGGTCTGTCTCTTACGGGCTACCTCCAAAATGACTGAACCTCGTAGCAGCCGCTAACAATATGTCGATTATGTCGAATAGAAAGATACCCTAAAGCAAAAACTAGATGGCGCTGAACGGACAGGTCGACGGACACGGTACATACGCTGTCACGTATTATACAAAACCTAACTCACGCTAGCGAAGTTTCTACATACGATCACTATATATAGACCTCCCGGAGAACAAATTTCCGCGAGGCGCGGCCGCACCGGGGACCTCCACCTAGCCCGTAATGAAGATCTTCCTTTGTGGCAGTTGATTATATCGACCTTCGCCCCCGACTAATTATCCCTCACCGAAAAACTTCCATCATGGTGTGCCTCTCCACAACCTGATTGAGACGTGACTATCAGGTGGTCGATTTGAAAACAAATAACGTAACCTACTTGTAAAAAAATAATTAGTAACAATGATAAAGAATCCGGTCAAAAATCCGGTCAAAAGTTGACCAAATTAATCATTTAAACTGCTAGTAGATGTGCGAAAAGTTGCAGGTACAACCTCGATGCCAATAGCCGAGGATAGATTAAATTCGCCTGCCTTAGAAGTGGCTTACATCCAGCAGAGGATGTAAAATGGCTGACATAACGATGAGGATTCATTTAAAAACGGGCACACTTCGTTTAACAACATTTTTAAGATTATATAAATCACATGAATAGCCCGGCCAAAATTCTGTAGGCCTGATAATCGTGAAATCGATAGCATAACATCGGTTATCCAAAACCGATAACTATAAATCGTATAATTATTATCAATTATCCATTGCACAAGCGATAGCTGTAGACAATGAGAGTTTAGATAGAGATACAATTTATTGCGGGGTAGCCGAACAAAGCTTCATTCACGGATCACACAATGGCAACATTACTTTATTGGCGAAAGCATCTTACGTAATAAACGGCTATAAAAATAATTAATGAACAATCCTAATGACTTACATCATAGACGAAGCCGACAGAGAGCATTGTAATGAACATATTATTATTAATTTGATAAATTGGCTTAACTACGTTTTAGTTCATTTGAGCATGTTCAACGTGCCTAACCGTTGCATGTTCATCATATTTAGCAATTTGTTAAGAATGATGCTTAAGTAATGATTTCAATACGTTCGTAATGGTTCTCTTATTAATAACTATTTATTTTGTTTTATATTCTGTCAGTATTGTGAGTGGCACGAATGGTGTTCAATTTTAAATGTTTGTTCATTTGCTTTTTGGTAAACTTCATATTATAGGTGAACTTATATATACATACAATGCCAGAGCCAAATATAGCTCAAAGTGTTTGTACATTTTTGACCTTGAAGACTATAAAGTTTTACAAACTTTGCGCAGCTATACAAAGTCCCCGGCCACACTACATGATCATTGAAATGATCATGCAAATGAAGCTAAGCCTGGCTCCGGCATAAGAGCAAATAGCCAGGCGATTTATTGATACGCCTGCAATAAACTTCATTACCAGAAGTCTTACAGATGGTTCGATTTTGTTGAAAATGAGTACGTTATTTTGAAGTGTCAATTGGAAATTGCTCGTTCAATTTGCCATCTTGCAACACATAGCTTTACAGATACGTTAAGGACGATGTAAATTTATTTTAGATTCTAATATACAATTAGTATGGGTCACTATGATCGCAATTTCAAACTGTCATGCACATCAAATTCGTAACAAACCCATGCACATAATTATTAAAACGAACGAAGTGGTCGTAATTCGGTCGCTAATATCAGATTTGCGTACTATAATCGTATTTAAAACTACATATATTCAAAATTTCGATTCTTTGTAAAAGATCATTGAAATATTAGTCAATTAATATTTGTATCGTTGTCATGTCTAACGTTACACGATACTCATTTGGCATTGGGCGCGTGGTTTTATTTTAATAATTTA